>JAAMXS010001158.1:0-27155 GCA_019693525.1 Cylindrotheca fusiformis | reverse complement strand
TGAGTCGGAGAGAACATCTGTAGTCGTCGCTTTTCCTACGAAATGGACCAGTTTCCCTGCATTTGATGCATCCACAGTCTCGATTCCTACATCAACCACAAGCTTCAGACCCTCGTTGAGCGCCTTGTGCTGCTTGATGGAGTTTCCTTCGTTCCACACCAACAGCCAGGTTCCCAAGAGGAGAACAACGGGAGCGCAGAGTAAAGCTTTGAGCGATCCGCCCATGCGACTCCCAAAGGACTGATGGGTGACGCGAGTATAAGTTTCTGGCATGCTCGAAGTATATTCACGTTTTAAAAAGTTGTGGGAGATGTCATATTCCTGCAATAGGCCCAATAACTGTGATATCCAAGATTCAAGAGACGAACTGTTTGAGAACACTTCTGTAGGATCCGTACTACTGATGGCCGACAAGTCCGTTTTTCGTTTGACTACGATCTCCGACTGAAAAATGTGTCGGATAGGTTCGTTTATGACCCACGTTATATATGGTTTCCACGTATCGAGTCCTACTTGGCTTTGATACAATCGTTTGAGCTGCCTTTTCGTACCTGATGACATTATGGAGATGCTAGATGCAGTCGGCTTAGTCACTGATCATACTGGACGTGAGACGTGAGTTCGTTGCACGAAGTAATGATTCTGCGCTGCTGTGCTGTAGTTGATGGTCTTGATGCCAACAGCACGGGTCTTTCTTTTGTTTGTCATTATTTCTTCCATTCAGGAAATCATCTTTTGCTTTTTTTTAAAGAGTCGTTGGAAGAAATGTCGTCTTTATCTGCAAACCTACAGTTTGTCTTTGGCATACTCCTTGCGCTTGGCCAGCCTCTCCTCTTGCACCGTGCATGGTATCGCCTTCCAATTGGGGAATTTCTATTTCTCTTTGTCGTGGATCAATTCATGATGTATTACTTTTTTATCCTGCCACCAAAGTCAATGGAAAAAGAAGCTGGTGACGGTGAAGAACGGCGATGGTCCGAAGAAGAATTTGTGGCTTTGAAAAACGCCCTGCAGGAAATCGAATCGGACATGCCGACTGCCACGAAACAGGATGAGAAGAATCACTTGAAACGAAGTTGAAGGGGGAAGGCATTGTTTCTGCCGGGGGAAGAAGCAAAATGGCCGCCATCTTGCACTGTCTCTCTCTCTCTCTCCTTCAGTTTCGAGGGGTATGTATGTGGCGTGTCAAAGCGGCCGGGTCAACAACCATTGCCATTGTGCAAGGGACAATATGATCCGATTGACGGCCAGAGTAAAAAAGACGAGATTTCTGGCAAGTACTGTCTTTTTAACCTACAAAGCAAAGCAGCTGCTGTGACCAGATTCCGCTACGTTTCAAATTGCCAGCTTCTGAAGTCTATGAAAGATAAGTGATTCAATGGCAACAATAAAAACGAGGAACAATGTGCAAGGTGCTATATAGAGGGTGTTACATTTCAAACATACACTCGAATTCGTTCTCTCCGGGGTAGATATTTTCCACACTAGCTGCACCCCGATTGTTCCACGTCGCAAAACAAACATTGAGCGCAGTTGCATGCAACGGGGTCTGAGTAAGAGATGCGCTCCAAGCTTGTAAAGGAACACATTTCTTCTGGGATGGAGCCCGTGAGATCATCGTTCAAGGCCACGTACAGATTTCCTATGTTCGAAGAATGGCAAGAATCACTCAGATCATGGATGACATCACAGACTGGACATTTTCCTTGACGGTCGTACTTACTCAACGAGGTCAGTTGGTTCAATTCCGACGGCAGTGACCCTCGGAGAAAATTATCAGCCAAGCCCAATTGAGCTACGTCGACAACAGTTGTTAGCAACCACGACAAACTACACACTCTATCATTGAAGAATCACTACTCACCTGCGAGCCTTGTGCAATTCCCAATCTCAATCGGGATGGTTCCTGTCAGTTCAGCTGCGGATAGCTGGAGCTCGATCATGCGTGTGAGTTGGCCTATTTCAGAGGGAATTGATCCTCCCAATGAGTTCTTTGCCAGGGAAAGTCTCTGGATGTTTGAAAGTTGGCCAATTTCCGTGCTGATGCCTCCACTCAGGTCATTGAGTCCAAGAAAAAGAGCAGCTGCAAAATTGAATTCAACGATAAGCGAGAAATTTCGGCTAAACCATGTCAAGGACTCTCCCATCGATTTACCTAGATTTGTTAGCCCAAAAAGGCTGCTTGGCAAACTTCCAGAGAGCCTATTGCCTCCGGCATCGAGATACGAAAGCTGCTTCAAAGCTCCAACGTCGGCGGATCCTGTAAAAACTGTTTCTGTCGACTCCAGTCGTTCTGTTTTTATCAATTCGGTGTAGGAACGATTAGCAGGGCTTGATATGTTGTTTCCTCGTTACCTTAGTCACAAATCTCACCTAGAGCGACAAGTCCTCCAAAAACGCTTGCAAAGTTACCGCCTAGGCCAGGATTCGTACTGAGATTCAACCTTCGTAGATTCACCAAAGACGATAAGTCTGCAGCAACTGACCCGGTCATCTGGTTCGTCTGCATATAGAGTTGTTCTGTCGAAAAGATAGTGAGCAACTGGCTTTGACTATGAAGAAAACACAATTAATGATGCAAGACGGTCGATCGGACTAACCTAGGTTTGTCATCTCGTAAATGGCTGATGGAAAGTTACCCTGCATTCCATTCTCGCTCAAGTCAAGCGTTTCTTCAGGGAAAAACGTGAGATTTGAGTTAGCGATTTCATTGCAAAGGCTAGGATCAGAGATCACTTACTGAGTGAACTTAGCGCAGCGCCCAGCCCGGCTACATTGTTCTTCTTCAAATCGAGGGTTTCTGTAGAGAAAGGCATCGTTAGCTTCACAACAAGAAAGAAACAGAAAAAGAGAAGAGTTACAAGCTTACCGAGGGTCGAAATAACCTGCAACTCGGAAGGAACAGTTCCGGCGATATTCATGAACGAGTCCAGGACAATCGATTGTAGCTGATTCTCGGTGTTGCAAGTAACACCGTTCCAAGAGCATTCATCTGCTTCAGAAAGCCATTCGTTCGTCGTATCGACCCATGAAGGCCCATCGAGACTGTAGTAGAAGACAGCCATAATGTACCGAGACCTCAACTGTTCACCATCTTCCATTGGCGTACCCGTGTCGATATCGGCTAGCCAAGACAGTGCATTGAATTGGGCAGAGCCCCGATCACTGAGAGATTTTTGAGAGGACACATCTGTAAGAAGAGATTGGCCTTCGATGAACCTTTCGGAAAGAGGGGATTCTGTCGCTGGAGGAATCGTCGAAGCAGGATTCTCCGAGGAGTCACCTCCAGCTGCCAAGGCACCACCCACGGCACCACCTATAACAGCAAGGAATACTACACCAATTATAATCCAGCATCGACGACTGAGTCCCTGCTCTTCATCCTTGCCTTCATCATTGACTCGACCTTGGGCAAAAACTTCAGGTGGCCCCTGTTCTACGGCATCGATTATGATAGCATGTTCTGCCTCAACATTGGGTTCCTCTTCAAGGCGAAACAACTCAGGTTCAGTCGATTCCGTGTGCGGTTGCCTCGGGAGGGCTGTGGTTGGTCGAAGTACCGCGGTGTTGGACTCTGTGTTCACCGACAAGGCTCCAATGTACACTGGTTGTTGGCCAGTGCTAGAGGGCGGGAGATGCGAAACCCTTTCTTTCTCCGTACTTGCACTGGCTGGCTGTCGTGACCGTGATTCTTCCGTTGTACCGACATCTACTGATTCTTTCACAAGATCGGTGTTGCTCAAATAGTTATCACTGAGTTTGCAGGGAACTCCTCCAAGCGCTGAAACGCCTGCGCCCTCTCTCTCTTGCTGCTTTACCCGACCGTCTCGTTCTGTCGAAGTCTCCGATTGGGTAGCGGCAATCCTGCTGGCATTCCTGAGTTCACGTTCTTGATTCTTGGTTTCAATCTCCTCTTCATGGCGGGATGAATAGTTCGAGGCAACAGACTCAATATCTGATTTTGGGGCCGGTGCTGGAACGGCACGAGCATTTCGAGGTTGTCGCTCCCTTCCATTGTCGTGGCTGCTCTCGTTGAGTTCAGATTCTGTAGAATGGGAGCTGCTTTTGTGGATTTCAGAACGCCCTCTTCCATTGCCTGGGACAACAACGCCGACAGCATTCCGAGTTTGACGTTCCTTTCGTTTGGCTTCAATTTCCTCCTCATGGCGGCTCTTGCTGGTGAGGCCAGAATCCGCAGTATGATGACTCGCCTGCAGGTCCGAATTTTGACGGTCCTGAGAAAGCACACGGGGATTCCTTGATTGGCGTTCCCGGTGTTTGGCTTCGACATCTTGTTCTTGACGGCGGCTTCCTCCACTTTCAGAAGGTTCAGACGTAGCCTTTGAGTGCTCGTCTACTTTCGAAGCGAGGTCTGGCACAACTGATATGTTTCGAGCCTGTCTTTCTCTGTTCTTCGCCGTGACATCGTGTTCTTGGCAGCGGCTTCCTCCACTTTCAGAAGGTTCAGACGTAGCCTTTGAGTGATCGTCTACTTTCGAAGCGAGGTTTGGAACGACTGAAATGTTTCGAGCCTGTCTTTCTCTGTTTTTCGCCTTGACATCTTGTTCGTGACGGCGGTTTCCTCCAGTTTCAGAAGATTCAGATGCAGCCGTTGAGCGATCATCTTCTCTTGAAGTGAGGTCTGGCACAACTGATATGTTTCGGGCCTGTCTTTCTCTGTTTTTCATCTCAATGTCTTGTTCACGACGGCGGTTTCCTCCAGTTTCAGAAGGCTCAGAGGTAGCCGTTGAGTGATCGTCCACCTTCGAAGCGAGGTCTGGCACAACCGATATGTTTCGGGTCCGTCTTTCCCTGTTTTTCGCCTCAACATCTTGTTCATAACGGCGGCTTCTTCCAGTTTCAGAAGGTTCGGATGCAGGAGTTGAGTGATCGTCTACTTTCGAAGCGAGGTCTGGCACAACTGATATGTTTCGGGCACGCCCTTCTTTATGTTTCGCCATGGCATCTTGCTCTTGAAGAGTCGTTTTAGTTGTGTCTGGTGAAGTAGTTGTAACGTTGCGAGCGTTCCATTCGCGTTCTTTTGCGACTGAATCCTGTTGTTCTTGACGAGTTGATCGGTTTCGACTACCTGGTCTTGACGGCGGCCGTTGTCCTCCTGTTGCTGGTTCGGGAGATGACTCATTGTTGGCGGACTCGTTTGATGGTTCCGAGATGTCGAATCTGTCGCTCATAGCCTTCGACAAGTCAGGCACAACTTGAACCCTTGCATTGCGCTCTCGCTGCTTGATCTGTTTGTCTTCTTCTTCGCGAGACGGCATAATTTCTAAATTTGAGATTATATTGTGTTCATAGTGACGCTGGACACGAGCATGAAGAAAAACAAATCCCTCAAAAGAGTGTATGAAGTATTCCAAAGATTTCTAGTACAGGTTCACGTTGAAATCCTCTAGATTATACTGGACAGAATCGATGTTCTACAGGATCCAGTCATAGCCTAGTGGCCTACGCGTACTGTACTTTCCCTAACATTTGGCGTAACCGTATACAAACTACTAAGACTATGCCACCTACATACCTACATACGCCTTCTAACATTTCTAGGCATCTGATTAGAAGTTCAAGGCGTATGGTGATCTGTTATTGCTCTTTAGAGATAGGCTCTCACCGGTGGTGTTATTGGGATAATCGCGGATGATACAATTGCATGAATTGATGCTTTCTACGGTGCCTAGTCAGTAACAAAGTTTAAAACTCCAAATAAAAGCAAAGACATAATCCAGATTTGTCGACTACGCGTTGAGGACTTGAGATTGTTCCTTAACCGGTTCCTTCCTCCTTTCACTCTTTTTCGGTCTCAAGAATTTTTTCATGCCCTTGAACTGTTCTCGGTTCTTTTTTCTTTCCCGTCGTTTTTGAATCTTTGCTTCGTCTGATATCTTATACTGATTGTGCAAAGCAATACGAATAGGTTGCGTCAACGAGTCAAGTTTCTTCCTCTTGTTCTCGTCAACAGCCCTGTCATCAGCATTAGAAGACCTTTCTTTGGATGACTTCTCTTTCTTCATGGGTTTCTCTGCAGGCTTTGGAGCGGATGCAGAAATTTTTTGTTTCGAAGGTTTCTCTTCCGCAACAGGCTGTGGTACAGGAGACTTTGACGATTCAATAATAGTATCCGATTCCTTGGCAACTTTCTCCTGTGAAGGCCCAGCATGAGCAGAACGATTTTTCGAAACAGGAAGCGCTCGGTCCTTGTGGTCAACCTGGGAGGACAGCTCCTCGCCTTCTGGGGGCGATTTCTCCTGCTTGCTTCCTCCAAACAGCGAGTCGGATTCTGTAACCTCTGGAGCATGGGCAGGTTCTATTTCGATCGCTCTGTTCTTGGGATGAGCATCCATAGAGGTATCCTCTGTCTTCTTTGCTCTTTGTTCCATTTCCTCAACTTCTGCCTTCAACTGTGTCGCTTCTGTTGATACAAACCGAACCTGTTCTTCTGCTTCCAAACGAGCTTCCTCCGCCTCTTTTGATCTTTGCTCCATTTCCTCAGCTTCTGCCTTCAACTTTGTGACTTCTGCTGATACAACCCGAACTTGTTCTTCTGCTTCCAAGCGAGCTTCCTCCGCCTCCTTTGATCTTTTCTCCATTTCCTCAATCCTTGCCTCCAACTGTGTGGCTTCTGCTGATACAACCCGAACCTGCTCTTCTGCTTCCAAACGAGCTTCCTCCGCCTGCTTTGATTTTTTCTCCATTTCCTCAATCCTTGCCTCCAACTGTGTGGCTTCTGCTGATACAACCCGAACGTGCTCTTCTGCTTCCAAACGAGCTTCCTCCGCCTCCTTTGATCTTTTCTCCATTTCCTCAATCTCTGCCTTCAACTGTGTGGCTTCTGCTGATACAATCCGAACCTGTTCTTCTGCTTCCAAACGAGATTCTTCCGCCTCCTTTGAACGTTGTTCGATTTCCTCAATCTCTGTCTTCATCATTGTGGCTTCTGCTGATACAACGCGAACTTGTTCTTCTGCTTCCAAACGGGCTTCCTCGGTTTCCTTTGATTTTTGCACAAGATCATTGTACTCGCTGAGGAGTTGATCGTACTTCTGCTGGATGCGTTCAATATCTGAACAGGCGGCTTCATACTTGGTCGATAGCTCTGCCTTTTCTCCCTCCAGGATCTCGAACGATTCGTCCACTCGCGATTTCTCCCCAGAAATACGATCGTATTCCGCTTGCATAGCTTGTATCTGCTGCAGTTTCTTTTCATTCTCTGCCATGGTACTTTCTAGTCGCATTCGGTTTTCAGATGCCTCCGCCAGCTTTTCTTGTAACGAGATTGCTCTTTCCTTTTCTGCCTCGACCTGTTGTTCCAAGGCAGCCACTGTTCCTTCCAGATTTTCTCTTTCTGCAGTCTGAGTATCAAGAGATCCTTGGAGCTGCGCTTTAACATTTTCTAGCGCTGAAACGGTGTTGATCAGATTCGCTGCTTTTTCTGAGGCTTGACTCAGCTGTGTTTCAAGTTCCGACATTCTCGTTGCTGTCTCCTCGCGTTCCGCCTCTCGAGCCTTGGCTTCTTTTGAAAGCCTGGTCAACTTTCCCTCAGTTTGCTCCAGCTGCGTTTGCAAGGAAGCGGTTGATGTCATCTCCTGGTCGAGCTGGCTGTTCAGAGAAGTTGTCTTCTTCTTTAGGTCCCTCTTCTCCCTTTCTAGTTTATTCACAGTATCAAGCAGCTTTTGCTGCTCCTCCGCCACTGTCTTCAGTTTTTCTTCGAGCTTCTCTTTGTCAGATTCTGTTCGATTTACCTTTACTTGCAGCGCAGTTAGCTCCAGTTCACTTGTCGTGCTGCTACTTCGACTCTTGCTGTTGGATTGCCGAGCATCATCTGCTGATTCCATTTCTTGACGCAGCTCCTTAATTTCCCCTTCGTATTTTGAGACCAAAGTGTCCCTCTCTTCCGTCAATGCAGCCAGTTGATTCGTTTCTTCCGCCAGCTTTGACTTCACACTTTCAAGTGCGGCTTCTTTTTCTTCCAATTGTTCCGTCATGCGACCTGTATCGTCTTCCAGCCGCTGTTCCAAATCCTGAACAGCGTTTTGGAATGTTTCCAGCTCGGACGCATGCGACGCGACAATACTTTGGAGATTTGAGGTTTCATTCTGAAGTGCTTCGAACTCTTCTTCCACTTCAGCCTTTTCTTGGGAAACTTTGTCAAGTTGGGCCTGTAACTCCAAGAGTTCCTTCCGAGTGTCGCTATCTTGCGAAGTAGTCTCAGAGCTGGCTTTCGCCTGCATTTCCTTCAATTGAGCTTGCAGTGATTCCAGTTCCTCTTGCTGCCTAACAACTTGCTCATTTGACAACTCTTTTGATTCCAACAGCTTACGATTCTCAACCTCTTGCTGAGCTGCAACTGCTGATTCCATTTCTTGACGCAGCTCCTTAATTTCCTCTTCATGTTTTGCGACCAAAGTGTCCCTCTCTTCCGTCAACGCAGTCAGTTGATTCGTTCCTTCCGCCAGCTTTGACTTCACACTTTCAAGTGCGGCTTCTTTTTCTTCCAATTGTTCCGTCAAACGACCTGTATCGTCTTCCAGCCGTTGTTCCAAATCCTGAACAGCGTTTTGGAATGTTTCCAGCTCGGACGCATGCGACGCGACAATACTTTGAAGATTCGAGGTTTCATCCTGCAGTGCTTCGAATTCTTCTTCCACTTCAATCTTTTCCTGGGAAACTTTGTCAAGTTGGGCCTGCAACGCTAAGAGTTCCTTCCTGGCGTCGCTATCTTGTGCAGTCGTCTCCAAGCTGGCTTTCGCTTGCAACGATCCCAGTTCCACTTCCTGCCCATCAGTTTGCTCGTTTGACGAATCTCTGGATTCCAACAACTTTTGTTCCTCGTCCTCTTGCTGAGCAACAACAGCTAGTTCTAGTTCGTGACAGAGCTCCTTGATTTCCTCTTCGTGCTTCGCAACTAAAGTGTCCCTCTCTTCCGCCAATGCAGTCCGATGATTCCTTTCTTCAGCCAGTTTCGACTTCACACTTTCAAGTGCGGCTTCATTTTCTTCCAGCAATTCCGTCAAACGACCTGTATCGTCTTTAAGCCGGTTTTCCAAATCCTGTATGGTGCTCTGGAAAGTTTCCAGCTCGGAAGCTTGAGACTCGACAGTATTTTGAAGATTTAATGTTTCATCCTTGAGGGCTTCGTATTTGCTTTCTGCTTCAGTTCTTCCTCGTAGAGCACTATCAAGTTGGGCTTGCAGGTCCAGGATTTCCTTCTGGGCGTCACTGTTTCCCGAAGTTTCAACGTTGGCTTTGTCATGCAGATTCTTCAATTGAGCTTGCATTGAGTTCAGTTCCTCTTGCTGTTCAACAATTTGCATATTCAACGAGTCTCTCGTTTCCAAGAGGTTCTGCTGTTCACCCTCTTGCTTATCGAACGCCTGCTGAAGTTGTGCCTTCTCTTCACGGATATCCTGTAATGCCTCGTTGAGTCTGGATTTTTCTTCAGAAGCCTTTTTCAGACTTCCCAGCAGCTCCACTATCTTCTTACTCGCTTCGTCATCCACTTCCGCTGACTTTTGTTCGATCTTTCGTTCCAGCTTTTCACGGTTGTCCATGGCTTCCTCGAGCGCCATGGTGTAGTTGCGTGCGTCACCTTTCAGTCGTTCGTTTTCGTTTTGGAGCATCTGAAGGGCTCGATTTGCTTCTTCTAGAGCATCAAGAGCTTCATAAAGCTCGGCATTTTCAGCCGCCTCTGCTGCCACTTCACTGCGCATTTCTTCGGATCCCTGTTCCGCGGTTTGAAGTGCTCGTTTGGCGTCTTCTAGAGCCCCAAGGGCTTCTCTGAGCTCGAAATCTTCGTCACTTTCCTCGGCTTCTTCAAGCTCGGAGTCTTCATCAGTTTCCTCTGCTGAGTTGCTCACTGGGACTGCTTCGGATTCTAGTTCATTGATCCAATCAGTTTCTGGTGGTCGTATCGACGATTCTGCCTCATCACTTGAATTCCTTTCAGCAGTAGCAGCAGCTTGGTGTTGTTCTTCTTTCTTCTTCCGAATAAAACTCTCTTGCTTGACTAGACCATCTCTGATGTCCTCTTCGTCTAATGACAAATTCTCCACCATGAGCTTTAATTTCTCATCCTTTTCTCGTTCCAGATCGCTCTTGTCTGATATAGATGAGCGAGTACTCGACCCAAAGAAAGTTTCCGTAAGCTTTCTGCTGAGAGTTTCGAATATGTGGTTTTCTTCGTCTGCAGTTGGTGATGCTGTCGATCCTTCTTTGGCTTCCTCTGTAGCTGCATCGTTTGATTCTGGGTTCTGCTGTTCTATTGCCGTTGCGTTCCCCTCTTCCTCGGCATCCTTTGACCGGTCCTTAACTTTTTCCACTCCAGTCTCTTCTTGAGAATCAGTAGGTGAAGACGGAATTTCCCTTGAAACTTCCGCTGGTGGATCATTTTCTTCTACGCTATCTGCTGTTTCCTCGGGAGGGTCTGCTTCTCCGGGACCCTCAACGATCTCATCTGTATCCTTATCCGGCGACGCTGCTGGAGACGCCTCCATCCCATCAGTATCGTCTTTCCGGGGCGGTGGCGAAGAAATATCAGGCTGTGGTACTTCGGGATCATCTGCTGCTTCTTCCTGCTGCACTTTTTCTTCTGGATCATCTACTCCTGCTGCCACCTGTGCTTTTTCTTCTGGATCATCTGCTCCTGATTCTAGCTGTGCTTCTTCTTCTGGATCATCTGCTTCTGATTCTAGCTGTGCTTTTTCCTCTCGAGTCTCCTCTTGTTCCAAACTTAAATTCTCCTTTGTTTTCTCTTCCTTCTCCTTCTCTGGTTCCGGAGCGGCATCTTCGGTATCAGGCGTTCTAGAACTACGAGCAAACAAATTGCGGAAATTTCCAAACAAACCCTTGCCTTTCGCTGCTGGTGGTTGTGTGACTTCTTCAGCTTCCTCCTTTTCTTTTGTTTCAGCTTCCTCGTTTTCTTCTTTTTCAGTTTCCTCCTTTTCTTCTGTTTCAGTGACTGCCGATGGTTCATTCCCGGTGGAGTCTTGCGCGGAGTCTACAGTGACAGAAGGAAGATCGTCCTCAGGAGCTGAAGTAGCTTGTGGAATGTCCGTTTCGTCCAATGTTGTAGCTTTTTCTTCTGAACTTTCGACCAGCTCCACTTGCTCCGAATGGGCTTCCGCTGGTTCCAGTTTCTCATCCACGTCGACTAAAGGAGGTGTAGTGTCCTTCACTTCTTCATTTTCGCCAACAGCACTTCTCACTGCTTCTTCCTCCTGCGATTCGCCTCCCTTTGCTACTACTGTTTCAGCATCATGCATAGAGGCCTCCTCTTCGTTGACATCAGTGGTGGTGCCTTCATTGCTTGTACTTGCTTCGTCATCATTACTAACGCTGGAGTCGTGCGGCTGACCATCATGTTTGTGATGAACCTTTTTCCGGCCTTTTGTCTTTCTTGGTCTCTTCTTTTTTCCCATCTTTAAAGTTCCCTACTCGGTATGTGTTTGAGCCAGATGTCTTGATGGATTTGAACAAGTGCTTATCGCAGAGGATGGAGATGATGATGGAGGTAAAATCTTGGCCGACGCCAGGTTTCAATTCAAAAACAGCATTACGCGCCGAGAGGTGCCAGTTCAAAAAAAATTATTGCAAAGAAAAAGACAAATTTTCCTGTTCACTTTTGATTCTGGCGACCCAGATGCGACGATCATGCGACATTTTACTTACTGACAGTCTTGCACGGACTGTCGGAGTTGAGAAAGAAGGCATTTCCCAATTATTGGTGCTTTCTCGTTGGGCTCGAATGCTGGCCGGCGACAATTGGGAGTTCTGAAACTATCAGTTCTTTGGCACAGATATGTTTTTGACAAGATTGGAATCGATTGATTCGATTACTTCTGCCACAATCGAAAGAATGAGGTGTAGGTCGTCGTGAATATGTACATGGACTCCAGCAATTGATACTCGATGGCACCTTCTTCTTCCGCAAAAGCTACTTCGTGGTTCATTCTCCATAGCCCTAGAGCAATGGTTTGTGGTTCTTAATCATCTTGTGAATGGAAAAAGGATTTCAGGCATAATAATAAGTATGATGGTGTTTGCTGGGCGGCACGAATCTTGGGTTTTCTTCCGGCACGTGCCCACGCTTCAAAACCTCTGGACAGCTCGAGGAGATTCCAGTAGACTATACGCCCAATGCAGGCGATCCCTTTCTATGAAGAGCATCAGCGAAGACGGACCACTCCAAACGATGCAAGATTCCTACCAACACCATGCGGAACATCAGTATTCTGCTCACTTGGGGATCGACCATATGCTTACGAAAAGCATCGAACGGTGGGCAAATCGAATCAACATGGAAGACAATATGAGTCTCGAGAATGATGGAACTCGAAGAAGAAGAAGAAAAATGGCCGACTTAGGTTCTGCGGATGGGTCCAGTTCCGTCAAGACTTTTTCCGGCATCGTGCAGTCACTGAAAGAACAAGTGGACAATCCACTTCAGTTGGAGATTATCTTTGAGGAGCACCCTTCGAGCAACAAAGAAACGCTTGTGAACACACTGCATCAACACCAAGATTGGTTCCAGAAGCAGGACGTGGCCTATAGTGTCCTTATGAAATCTTTCTATGAACCCCTCTTTGCGAAGAACTCTATGGATTTTATCATGTCTCACCTATGTCTACACTGGCTGGACACTACAGACCCAATGTATGCACCTCCGTCGAGTTGGAAGTCGCTCCACAAGAATGCTTCCAATGAAGAAAACAACAGCAACAAATCGGGTGATGAATTGAATGATTTTGTCTTTGTGAACGAAAAGTCCGCTCCACCTTTGTTGCAAGAAATTTGGAGAACAGACTTGGCGAATCGCCATTTGGCATCCTTCTTGTCTCTCCGTGCCCAAGAGCTCCGCCCTGGTGCGGAACTATTCATTATGATGGTAGCCTACCCGAACGAATTTGTTTGTCCGGGCAAATCAGAGTCGTCTCCGCTCACAATTGCCATGCAACGATGCATCGATCAAGGAACGTTGCGTCCGGAAGTCTTGACTAACACGATAGTTCCCTATTATCAGCGAAAGACGCAGGACATCTATGATGCTGTAGATTTGATGCATTCTACGGCAACCGAGGCATCGGACGGAGATTTCCTGGTGGTTGCGGATGTGCAAGAGTACGAGGCATCGCTAGGGGGTGGAGCTGGTAGCTTGGATGGCACTAAGAAGCTATTCTGGGCCATACATGGGTCCGCCGTCAGGACATCGGGCGGTGCAACAGAAGAAGAACTTAGATCGATTCAGGCTTCCTTGAAACTTGTATTCGAAGAAATCTATGATCCAAACGAAGAGCTTACTGGGAATTTCATTGGATGTGTTTTGAGGAAGCGAACACGGAAACCGGGGGGTGATAAACAGAGCCACGATCATTGATTGGGAAAATATATTTTATCTCGGTTTATTATTAGCTTGCATTAAGAGTCTGTAGTGTGATTCAAGTTGTTACCATCGCTTGGTGCGGCGAAGAAATTCGGAAACGGAACGGCCGCCTTCTGAGGCAAGCTGTTCTTCTCCATCAAGACGTTGATCAAAAAAAGCTTCGTTGGACACCTCTTTCCGAAGAAAGCTACTCAAACGTCTTTTGATGATCATTTTGTTGACACGTCGCCGGAACGTCTTTCCTGAAGAGGACTTTACTGTGGTCGGTTTGCGAGAATGAACTCGAGACTTTAGGAAAGTTGGGCCAATTGTGTTAAACAAGATATCTCGAGTTCTATCTGTACGTCTCATGCTTTCGTTTAGCTTCTCCATCATTTCCTCCAGAGATGAAACTTGGATTGGAGACTGATTTCCGTTTTGTTCCATGTCAATTTTGGTGATGATGGTAGCTTCTTCAACCAAATCAGTATCGATATCCAATGGATCTGAGTCGAAATCATGTTCAGATACGTGAGCGTCAAGAGCATCATCGATACTCTCAACAATTCCTTCGGAAGAAGTAGGCTCCTCAACAAACTCATCAGATTTCAAATCGGTAAATTCATCGAACAATGACATGTTATCATTATCATTGTCACAGTCGTTCAATTCGAAAAGGTTTTGGAAGTCAACCATATTGATATGTATCTTATTTTTTTTTTTCCTTCTCCAAATCTGGACAGGGAATTGTGAGCATATATACCCAGCTGACGATCTGGTCCCTTTAGCGGTATAGTTTTTGCTTGGAAAGTCTTTTTCGCAAGAGGGACTCTTGTGCAAATAGTTTACTCCAGTCAGCTGAACAGGTTTCCAGCCGGACTTCGCCTTTTGAGAATCCCCGTTTAATACGGAGCTCCAGAAACCGTCCCTTCGTATTACTTAAGTGTAATTCTTACTGTTTTGAGTGGTTCGAAGGTGTTCCACGTCAGTGTCGGAGTAATCCTGTCGTTGTGAAAGAAAGTATCACCGGAAACTCAGTCCGTCATCTCGATGCAATGCTTCGTTGGTTCGGTTCGGTTTGCTGTGCATCAAAGAAATAATTCATTCAAGAAACAGGATGGATCATCTCGGGGATATCACAGGGAGGGGCAAATGGATACCAGGGAATCACAAGAGTCCTCTAGACGTATTTTTTGCTGTTGTTCAAACTAGCTGTTAAGTTGAATTCGCAAGCTATAATAGGTGAAATGACTATAGCTCTCTAAATTGTTTGAAAGACTAATGTCTGGTCGAGCCAAGTACTTGCATAATTCCCCTAGTTCGAAAGCATTGCAAGCCTCTCCCCTAGAAAACTCTGTCTAAGGAAAATTCAAAGCAGTTCGAGCACCGCCAGCATCAAGGAGCCGCAGAATGTTGTTCTTTTGTTCGGAATCCATTTCCACGTCTTGCAAGGACTCCATTAGTTTGGCCACTTCCTTCTCCTTCTTAATGTATAGCAATGCGACATCTGCCAATTTGTCTTTTTGTTGCGCTTCAATGAACTTCGTTCCTTCCTTGTACACCATTTTGGAGGCCAAGCAGGAACTAATCGCATTCTTGATGTACTGGTCTGGAACCTTCTCGTAGACATCATCGAATGCCAAGTCGGCAAGGGTCTTTGGCAAATGTGCTCGAAATAGTGGTAGAAGCTGGTCACGATCTTCTTTGGAAAGCGTGTCCAAGGCGGCGGACAAGGCATCAGTCGCCGAGTTGATGCAGTTGCTGATGATCTGGCTGACTTCTGGCAGAGCCTTTCCATAGACTCGTCCCTCCCGGAATAGCAATTCAGCTTCCATCTTGGCCAAATCTCGCAACTTGGCAAGAACTTCTCCCACAATTTCCTCCTTGTGCTCAAAGAACGTATCTTCACTCAACAACATGGCCGAGATAATTTCATACGAAGAAGTTATGACACCACCTTTGTTGGCAGAGGAATCCTTCACAATGACCACGCCAGCTTCTTCGAATAGTGCCTTGCGGGCTGCAGCAGTCACAAAGAGATTGGCTCCTTCGGCAATCAGCTTTGAAGTTGGTTCACCAGTTTCTCTATTGATGAAGTGTTTGTAGTTTGTGATATCAATGGTGTTGGGTCGTCCACCACATGGAATAAACGCATCTGCAACGAGACGGTTGTGCATCGTGTTGCGTGCCTTGGTGCCCTGTTCCGAATCGACTAAGTGCAGAATGCCGCCATCGCTTCCCAACTTGTGTTGATCAAAGTGAGAAATCGAAAGTCCGTGGTTGACCAGACGGATCAACTCCTCGTGATCCAACCCATTTGGATCCTCAGCGCATCCTGAATGGTCGGCAATGCCGACAATCTTGGCATTGTCTCCATATTCCCGAATCAAAATCTTGATTTCGTTTCCACCGACATCTCCATCAGGACCACCAGTCATTTTGATCGTAAAGGGTTGCTCCCTGGGATTGATATTGAGAGTTTGTTGCAACGCGACTTCCAAATACACATTGACACCCTCGCTTGTGACACCGTATACCTTGTGATTGATCCCGGCCCTTGGTTTACTGCTCATAAAGGCAGCGGGTGTATCATAACCCCGTCTTGCGGCCTGTTGAATGATCCAATCGATATCTTGTGGAATGACCTGTTCGTCCGGACCTAAATACAAGACTTCTTTCTTGCCCCAATAGTCGACAACGTGTGTCCTGGTTTCTTCCGTGTTGACCACGAGGTCAAGGATGGTGTCCGTAAAGGCCTTGGCACTCTTTCGCATGATAAAGTCCTTGGAGGGAGTTGAGGCAGCCAGATTGTTGATATCGATCAGACACACGGCCTTGCTTCCACCTTCGGGAATATCCTTGTTCTTGAGTTGCTGCGCAAAGGCCAAGTCGTAGCATTCGTCGTATTGGCGTGCCGATTCCAAGGCAAATTGTTCAACCGTCGCTGGTGTGACCAATCGCATGCCACCTCGAGCAATGTCCCGGAAACGAACATGGTAGCCATTGAATCGTCGACCATGGACAAACAAGATACCATACGGCACTTCGTTGTATTTTCGCTCACCCTTGTTTTCAATAGCAGCAGCCGCACTGCTATCATAGTTGTCGTTGGGTTCCATGATGCGTGGATCCAATCGAAAGCCCAGGGCGTACCGGTTTTGCAAGTAGACATTTGTCTTGTAGGTATATTTTACGATGTCAATCATTTTCATCAAGAGTTGTGTCGTGACAGTATCTTCCACATCACTCTTAATATCTTTGACAATGCCTTGGATTCGTTCGTCCAATTGTTCATCGGTCGAACATCGCAGATTCTCGTTGGGCTGGAATCGATCCATGAATAGATCGGCAATCTTGGACGCATGTCCAATCATACGTTGGTGCGTGACCATGCCCAGAATGTTGCCCTTGGAATAAACGAGAGCATTTTCCTTGGCCAAGATGGAATGCAAGAGGGCACACATGCCGGTAATGACTTCACCCTTTCGTACTCCCAACCATGGGTACTTATCAAAGACCAAATCCATCGTGGTATTGTCCAACCATTTTGAACGTTTGATTTCTTGCATGAGTAAATCAAAGTCGATGCTACTTTCTTGAGAGTTTGGAGTGACCAAAAGACGTAGCAGTGTAACACTGCCATTGTCTTCATCGTCAATGACGTCAAGTCTTGCCCGATTGACATCAAAATTTTGAACGTAGAGTAATCGGCAGGTATGTTGGAGGGCAATTTGGGGAATTGTATTGGCAACAGCAACATCGATCCAATAATGATTGTCTCCCTCTTGAAGGGCGGGTTCCATGTTGACGGAACATCCCTCCGTGCCACTGACTTGGGCAAACATGAGTCGTTGGCGTAAGAATCGATCGGGTGTCTGACTGACAATGTTCAAATAATTGTCACTGCATTTTTGCATATACTTGAGCATGGGCTCCTTTTCAAAGATCGGGTTGGGAGAAATGTCAGTGTGGTTGGATGTGCCGGATTGAACTTGTTCGGCCATTTCTAAGATGCTTTGGACCATCGGATTATCAATGGTTCTCGGTTCAAATGTCTTCTTGCGGCCATAGATGAACATGTTGAGTGACATGGAATCATCGAGGGTAGAAAAGACATGCAGACGCGTGAGGGGCAATTGTTCTTCCGTTGGCAATTCTTCTACCATACTCAACAAGGTCCCTGGCTCTGTGCCTGGTCGGATGAAGGTATAAATGACACGCCCATCGTGTGCATGGCTCTTGAGGTTGAGATACAAGTCCATGTTGGCATCCTTGATGGACGCGATGGCCTTGATGTGATCCATGCGGAAGCTTTCGGGGACTTGATAAAAGTAGGAAGCGGGCATGTTTTTCAAAAACCATGGCACGACGGATTGAATGGTGGCAGCTTGATTTTGTGTGAGTTCGTAAATCATGGCATTTTGTGTGACACGCTGGACATCCGCGTTGCGTTCTGCTTGCCATGCGACGGCTGGAGCATTGAACGCATTGCTGCTGCCGCTACCGCTGTTGCCATTGGAATCCTTGTGATGTAAAGGTGATTCACCGAGAGATCCATAGGCATTGACACCTCGACTGCCCGGAATCACATTCGAATCTTTGTCCTTGTAGTTGGACAACCAACGAAGATTCTTACTATTCTTCGAATTCGAGGCGGCGCCGACTACTCGCAACAGTCGTCGGAGCGGCGGATGATGCCGAGTGGACAGCATGTTGCTGCTGCTTCTGTTTCTGCTTTTGATTCGGCTGAAGGCAAATATAGATGGCTGGTGAATATTTGTGAGAGGTGATTGCAGATTACACTTGTCGTTCAAGAAAGGAAGAAAAAGACCTGGTGATATTGCATTCTCGTGGCATCAAACCGATGACTTATGCGAATCCCATTCATTGGCACTCTCTCTACCAATCAGCGACTAGCGAACCGTTGGCTGTGATTGCACTGGGTGGAGTTGGATTCATTCGTGAGATCGAATCCTTGGACTCGACGTATGTCAGAGCTTTTTTGCCCCCAATGATGTCACCACGGTGTCAACACCCTTCTCTTTTGCTGGCCATCCTGACTTTTTTAATTGGAGAACAATAAAGTGAGCAATGGCGCGGTATCAAAGCATTGGAAACACTTTGAATTGCTCCACCAAAATGAACACACATTTCTCCTTTCCATGATGCCCTGATTTCAACCACCAAAACTGCATGACTCGACTTCTTGGACCAGAACGTCAAGGTCTTGATTCTTTGATGGCCTGAGCGAGCATTGTTAGAGAAGATGGAAACAGTTACATCCAATCCTTTTACTACTCCATCAAATCAACCTCTTCATTCACATGACCACCCAGCTGATTGACTCGACTTCTTGGACTATCTGAACGTTCTATTGTTTCACGCCACTGACTGACTCGACTTCTTTAATGGCCTGAGGGGACCTCTGACCTCTGACTTGATGGTACTGATAAAGTGTCTCGACCAAGAAAAGAACGTTATTGAGTGTACTACTATTCCAAATTCCACATGGATCAACCAAGCAAGAAAGGAAGCCGCAGGAACATGTGTTGTTGGGAAAACGACAACAACGAATTCAGAAGAACACACTGAGGTATCCTCCACGCTGAGAAGACGAACAGATACCTCATTCACGCAGAAAGAACATAAAGAATGGGAAGTTACTGGTCGTCTCAAAGGACGACAGGACCAACAGCATCGCCATCACAATGCAGGAATGAAAATGGGAAACGACCAAGAGTTGCTGACGTGTTGCTGTCAACGGAACAAGAGGAGCTTTCATCGTCATCTTCTTCGTCGTCGCTGTCGTCGTCCTTCACTGCTGCTACCAATCAAAGACGACCAAAACGACAGCGAACGGAGGTTCCTCCGATATCCTTATTCACTGGCATGACAAACAAACTGGCCGTTTGGTTGGCGCAGTCCTTTTTGTCCTTTGCTGAGTATTGCGTACCTCCAAGAGACATCTTGGAAGAGCAAGAGTTCATTGATTCCATTTGTCACGTTTTGGATTGCTTTCAATCCAGTGAACCAGAATTATTGACTCGCGGATGGCGCATACTGTGTGCAGCTGCCACTGCCACAACAACAGCTTCTCTCCTTTCCGAAGAACAAGCTTCCGATGTATCCTACATTCTAATGGGAATGAAAGTACACGAACAATCCATGCGACTGCAGCTGCTCGGTTGTCGAGCGCTTCGAATTTTGCTTCAGGAACGAAAAACGACTTGGCAACAGTTGGTGGACGAAGGAATCGTTGCCGTATTGCTACGAGCGTTGCGCACGCATCCAACCGATCTAGTCTTGCAGGGCCTCATGATTACATTGTTGGGTATGCTCATTAAGGAAACCAATCACGACGACGATAGCAATAGCTGTTATTCTCTACTATTGGAAGGCGGCGCTGTGGGAATCATATTGCAAGCCATGCAAGTCTTTGCAGAAGAAGACCGGTTGCTTTACACGGGATGCTATGCGCTGCATCAACTTGGATACAATGCTCAAGCTCGGGTGGCCATCTTGGATGCCGATGGGGCCCTGGTTCTGGAACAAATCCTCCAACATCATTTGGCCGATCAGGAACTGGTGGGCATTTGCTTGCACGCCCTTTCCAAACTTACAACGGTCAATGCTTCCGAACTAGCCCAATTTCAATGGAATCAACCGAATCAAGAGGAAAATCATATAGTATCGACCATTTTGGATTGTATGGAACGACATCCTTTGGATCAATCGATTCAAAGTCAATCACTTGTATGCTTGTTGAGACTCATTGGCCGCGTGTGGGTTCCTCCCCAAAGGTCCATACTGTTGATCCTGAAGGGCATTTCTCAATATCACAGATCTTCCAATTTTTTGTTCTTTGCCTGTGCCACGCTGCGAGAAGTCGTCGACCAATCCTCGGAGGCCATGCAGTTCTTACTGGAATGTGGGATTGATGGAATACTCCAAGCCGCATCGGAACATAAGAGGGCATTTGGATTGCGGTCCATTCTCATTTTGTTGCTTTCGGAAATTTTGGTCCAACAGCAACGAACACAAGAAGAAAATAGTCCAGTACCCGCCGCGTTTGGGGGAGGGCAACAAACTGTTGCCATTATGGGTGGCATCGAAGTTGCAATCGACCGTATCGATATCGACATCCTCAACGACGACGAAGAAGAAGATGAGGATGAAGAATAGAACATCTCAGAGCCCGGGGGTGGAATGCGGACCAGATACTTGTTGACTACAAGAAAGAGTTGTTGTACTACTACAGATAACAATAGCGATGATGATAGATCCATTTTCAAATAGTTTTACAAGAAGCGTTTCTCGAGCTGGCAATTGGGAAGGTTTACAACTCCTTTGATCGTTATCACCATCGCTTGGAGGCGCGGAGAAAGTTGGCTATTGATTGCGTCGAGCTGGTGTTGCTGACGATACGAGGCTGTTGGTGTTTGGTGAAAGTGCGTTTGGCCTTGAGGGGAACCATTTTGACTTTGTTCTTGGATGGCAATGCTGTTTTTTGGTTTATGCTGTTGTTGAGCATGCTTTCAAACACAATGGTACGTGACGCGGCGGATCGTAGCATGCTTTCATCCAATCGTTTCATTGTCTCTTCCAACAAGGAATCGTATTCTGCAGATACATTGCTGCTGCTGCTGCTAGTTGTGCTGCTGCTGCTTGAGGCAGTGTCGGTATTGATGCTGTCGTTGTCGTCGTCGTCTGACACTTGGGCGAAGGCATCAGTTGTAAAATCAACATGAAAGGATTCTTCTGCTGTCATTTCCGCGGAGGATGATGACAGTGCAAAACGAAGAAATTCTTCCTCCGAAAGGTGATTTCCAAACGAAAGGTCAGAGCTACTGGAGCAACTCTTATCAGGAAATTCCAGCAACAATGAGGATTCATCGTCATCGTGGTCACCAAGATCTTCTTGTGTGAGAAAAAGATCAAAAATGTTGTCGTTCATGATTTCGTGGAGCATTTTATGTCTTGTCCTGAATGTCCAGCTGGTTTCGTTTTTGGATATCTTGTTTTTATGAGAATCTTGCACTGTGGTCGTAATAGAAATTATTCGGCTTTTTTATTTGCTGTCATTGACACGGAGTACTGTACAGGAAAGTTTCAACATATTCGCTGACACGTACAACGGAACATTCAAGAACTGTGTTTCGCCGAGAGAACCATCGATGTTGCTAGGGTTGGATGAATGGGTTTTCTATTGTCCCTGAAAACAAGATTTACCCAATGGATTCACATACAGCTCCCTGGAAAATGAAATACGAAGCTTGTATCCATACATTTTCTATCGTTTGTGGACAATCGGAGCAATTTCCTTGTGAGTTGTCTATTCCTTCTGGATATATCTTAAAATTCACGTTTCGATGCTCGATCATGCGGGGAAAAGAAAGCATAGAACTATTTAGATATGTTTTGGGATTAGCAAGAACCCTCCAAGAGTAAAAAACGAATCAGGGTAAAATAAGAGTAAAATACGAGTAAGGGAGAGAAGCGATGCAATGACGCAGATGGGACATACGAATAATCGAAGGATGTGACAGTTGATGTACCACTAGGTACTTCCTCTACTAAGAGGATCACACTTTCCGCTGGACGTGATGCCAGAAAATCCATTGAAACATTTGGAAATGCGAACCTTTCATTGGGTGTGCGAACCTTTCTTCAAGTTCGGACTTCAATGGTCGTGGTTGTAGATCTTGCAACATGCCAGCTGCCTAAGGCGAACAGGGCTGAAAAATATGTCTTGCTATATGTACTGGTGAGTGAGAGAGAAAGGTACTAGGGTTGATGGAAAGGACTTTGTGCTAGACACACTAAATACCGCTGGATTCAAGACCAGATGGCCCTTTGAAACTTCAAGCGATTCGATCCCAAAACTAGAAGTTCACACTTCCTATGGCGCGGCTTCGATCCAATGGACTTCCAGTTGGGGGAATGCCAGAGAAGTGCAAATATCTTTCGCACACCGAGAAAGACTAAGTTGGTAAAAAAAAAGATTATGTAATAGATTATGAAAGAAAAGATTTTTCTTGTTTCCTTGTTGTTCCGCCATGGCGTTACAGAGACGCATGGGGGAGACAACTTATTTGTAGGTGATGTCAATGCATCATATGTAACATGTAGTAGTGCTTCTTCGTTGATATTGGAATCAAAGAAGGATAATTTTGTTTGTTTTTCTTCTCGTCCATTATGCCGTGGAAGAGTTGCTGGGGAATGTTGAGTGTGAAATGGATGGAGACATTTAAGGGTGGCGTGCAAGATGGTCTTCGACGTGTTCGAGGGTCCATCGTTGCTGTGGCGACACGCGCAGCATGCCGTCCAACAATTCAAGGTAATCGGGTCGTAGGCCCAAAACAACTTGCGTCTTTCGCCAGAGGGAATTCTGCTCCCCATCCTCCAGATCCATTAGAATCTCCATCATCCTCTCATTGAGACTTGTCGAAGATATTCCTCGAGCCAAGATAAGGTAGCGGAATAGAATATTGTTGAAATGGGGAATCTCGTATAGGATTTCTCCCGTCAAAAGGTTGAATAGGATGACAGCCGATGACCACAAGTCGCATCCAAAGGCAGAAAATGGATATTGTAAAAAGACTTCTGGTGGTAGATAGGCTGGCTTGCCGAAGGTGTTGGAGACTTGAACGGTGTCCGATGGTGGCACCACAAAGGACATTGCAAGATCAGTGAACAGAACGCGGCCGTTGTATAACATACAGTTGTCGGGTGACAAATCACGGTGGCAAATACCATGAGACTTTAGGTACTTTAAGTTTTCGAGAATCTGCTGAAAGTAAATGCGGACTAGATCTTCCTCCACACCTCCGCCACTGTTCCAGGGGATGAGCTCCACCAAGGATTCCTCTTGGCAGTAGGGCATGATGATATAGAGGAATGTATCATCTTGCAGGGCTTCTATGCATCCTAGAACATGAAAATTGTCTCCTATCGTTTGCATACGAAGTAGCTCCACGTATGGATTCTCCTTCTTCCCCTTCTGCAGGGATTCATGCACCACATGCTTGTTCAAGCGTTTGATGGCTACATATGTGACAGCATCTGGGGACGGTTCTTGGTAGATCCCGTCATCGACCAGCGGTAGGATGATTCCGAAGAATACATCACCCCATCCGGAGGCGTGGTGGTCTAAGCTCTTGGGGGGCTTGGAAGGAATTACGAAATAGGCACAAGGATGCTCTGGCGACACGATGGAAACAACTTGGTTCCTCGGCGGCAGAGGTGCTTCGCCAATTTCGACATGTGGTAGGACTTGAACCTCCTGTTCTGCGAGACAGTTCACGATACGAGGAAATTCAGTTTGATGCACAGGCTGTTGTGGCTGTATTCTATATGCAGTGTCTTGTGCCGGTTGAGTCGTTGGATGCATGTTTGACATTGAAACGGGGCTTCCACGTAGACTGAAAACGGAAGGATGCGTGTCAACTTTCATAAGACTCATTTCATTGACTGATTTCAACGGTGATTTCAATGACAGCAAGAACAAAGCTCTTACCTCTGTGAACTCAACTGTTCACATTCAACACAATGTTGTGTTGAATGTGTTGATGTGGTATTAAAAATGATGCCGCTGGTTGGCTTTTCCTTGGTGTTCGGGGTGGTGCTTTGGCGTCGCACGTTTCAGGCTACTTTAGTACTAAAACAGTCGTGGAAACCGCCGTAGCGGTTTGGAGTTTCACGGGTTTCACTACGGGCTGGTGCTTTCGCACACAGTGCGGCAACTTGCCCGTTCACTCAATCACGTTCGAAATGTGAAGACTTCCATGAATGACGTCATGCTTCAATAAATCCAGCCTTCAGTTCACTTGTCTAGCTTGTTGGATGTTGGACACACCGCCCTCCTGGATATTTGAGACAAAAACGGCATCAGAAAAAGAACCTGCATGTCTATTTTCCGCCATACAGTCCCGATGTTGGCCCACACGAGATGTCTATTACACAGCAACGACAACAACACCATCACCAGAGGATATCGCATGAACCTTCGCAATCTGGTCGCAACACCCGCCCTCCACCAACAAATGATGAAGTCCTTCGGTTGGAACAAATCAACACTCGAGTTAGTGGACTGGGAAGTTTTCAAGAAATGCAGATCGAAAATGAAATCTAGGTTTCAACAAGTGACGAAATTTACATTCGACATCCTTCCCACGGCGGCAGTGGTGGCAAAAGCATCCAAGGCAAAGTCCGACGTTTGCCCACTCTGTGAAGACTCCCCTGAGACAAACGATCATTTATGCCAATGCTCGGCGACATCAGTCAGAATCTGGCGAAGCAAACTCATCTCAGACCTCGAAATACTCCTTCAAAAACAAGAGGTTCAACTTGATCTGGGGACAGTAATGATTAGCGGTATCATGAGTGTATTCGCTTCCACCGATGAAGAAGTGACACTCAACAGCAGCGAATACCCGAGAAAGCTTCACACACTCATTGAAGAACAGAACCTCATAGGTTGGCGACAGATGTTCAGAGGCCGAGTCTCCCGAGAATGGGCCAAGATTCAACAAAACACATATGATGAGAAACAGAAAAAGAACATAACGGGGACGTCATGGATAACGGAAGTGGTCTGCCTCCTACTAAACCAGATTTTCGAAGTATGGAAACAAAGGAACGACAAAGTATTTGGGAACCAGTCCCAACACATCCAACACTCACGCCATGACAAAGCACTACAAGAACTACGGATGCTCCACGCCCACCGATCGGACTACAGAGCGTGCGATGTTCAGTTCCTGATGAATGACGAAACCGAGGAGGATGAAACCAGAATTCAACATGTCCTTGCAACCTCAAAAATTGGAAGCCTCGAAGGATGGTTATACAGATGGATCCCATACTTTGCCGATAGTATCAAGGCGGCAAAGGCCCAACCGACAGCAACCAGACAAACCCCAAGCATTAGGCAGATATTCCAACCCCTACGACGCCGCATACTGAACCTCCGAGCAATACCACCAGAGATCGACGAGCCTCCAACCAGACGCAGACAAAATCCCAACAGCTTGACCACAGCAGTGAAGTCCTTCTTCACCGCATGGAGAAAGCCCACCCCAGAAGACTAGAAACCCCAGAGAAGCCGTGCAGTGAAGGCGAGTAGCTGCAACCGTGGGTCGACTTTCGGCAGGCATCAGACTGTCGAGAAAACGACAACGGTATATAAAAGATATTAAAACTTTTTTTTTTTATTTTCCGCCATACAGTAGTATGAGATACTGGTGGATTCGCTGTTCTATTACCGCTCTGGCATTGATAGTTTGTTCATTTCCAAATGTCGATGCCTTTCCAACATCCTCCGCACCTGTGACCCCATCAGCCAGAAAAGGGAGATCCCAACGCTTCCTATCCCCCTCTTCCGTCCAAAGAAAAGAGTTTTCAAATAGTCTGCCTTGGATACTTCGATCCGGGGCATTCCAGGTAAACGATGAAGGATCCAACAAGAAACCTCCTTCCCTAATTTCCAAAGCTATGAATTTCGGAAACAAGAATTTTTTCCTCATCGGAATGTTTCTCGCCGTCGCACTGGCCAAGTCAATACCTTCCTTGGGTGTTAATGGATCTATATTACGACCTGAGCTATCCATTGGCAAGTATGGCGTCGGTCTGATTTTCCTATTGTCAGGACTTTCGTTGAGAGGATCGGAATTGTCTAAGGCAGTGTCGAATGTCAAATTGAATGGATTGATTCAGGTGGCTATTTTTGCGGCATGGCCCTTTCTCATTGGTATTCCGCTGAAGGCTGTATTGTCGCAGGTCAATCTTGTTCCATCCGCGCTGATAGATGGGCTTTTGATCCTGACTTGTTTGCCCACCACTGTGAACATGTGCATCATGCTGACATCCAGTAGCGGTGGAGACGTCGCCGCGGCCATCTGCAATGCCGTCATTAGCAACATGGCTGGTATCTTTGTAACACCGGCCTTGCTGTTCTACTTCTTTGGGGCCAATATCAAACTGCCATTTGTGGAAATGGTATTGAAACTATGCAAAAAGGTTCTGCTCCCAGTTGCGATTGGCCAAGGATTGAGAGCGACGAAGGCAAAGGATATCTACGAAAAGAATTCCAAGGGCTTCAAACGGCTGCAAGAGGTAGGTTTCAGCGAACTCTGTTTTCCTCTATCCTACAGCTCCACTGTATCCAACGGGCAGCCTCTGCCTCTCTTCGTGTACTAGGTCATCCTTTTGGGGATTGTTTGGAACGCGTTTTGCAATGCTTTTAGCAGTGGATTGGGGCTGGATGCAAAGCATAGTGTTGCGTTGCTAGCCATCCTACCAACATTGCATCTCGGATCTTTGGGTGCTCTTTTCAAAGTCTTTTCCTTGCCCCTCTTCCAATTGTCCCGCCCGGAAATTGTTGCTGCCATGTTTTGTGCATCTCAGAAAACGTTGGCGTTTGGACTTCCACTGATTAATACTGTGTTTGAAGGAAATCCAAATCTGGCGTCCTTTGTCGCTCCACTCATGTTTATTCATCCCCTGCAAATGACATTGGGCTCTCTGTTGCTACCGAGGATTAGGAAATACACATCGTTTGAGGAAGACGACGAATAGAGATCATTTGCAAGGCTAGGATCGCAATAAGTTTGATATACATACAGTACTAGGGTGGAACAAAAAGAACCATGAACCGGAGTTCTGTCCTTCGTCAGATACAAACACTAAGTTAGTTTTATTTGGCCTCTTTTTTATTATGCAACGCAATCCTGTTTGAATCCCGCCAGAGTGATTAGTCACTAGTGAGTCAAGATTGCAGGAAGCAATC
>JAAMXS010001150.1:0-31167 GCA_019693525.1 Cylindrotheca fusiformis | reverse complement strand
CGCGAACTCGCTTGTTCATCCTTTCGCTGGCATGGCCGAATCCATAGAAAGCAATCATATTCCCAGCAATGCTGCAAACACCAACAATTGCCCAGTAGATGGCGATAATGTAGGAATCGTCTCGAAGCGTATCAGCCTTGTCGTTCCAATAATCTTGGCAAGTGGCATATTCCTCATTGCCGCCCAACGCATCGTCACAAGTCAAAGTCACGCGGAACAAGAGATTGATGGTTTCTGCGAACAACAAACCCCACATTGGGAACACACAACCTGCCATAACCATTCCGACGGACCCAAATAGGATATACCAGATGTCTGGAGAAGCCAGTTTCCGAGCCCGTGCGATGCTGAAGGCACTGGTTTCCGCTTCTTCAATTTCCTTCTCCCAGTTCGGTTCATCTTCTTCCTCTTCTTCTACTGTTTCTTTCCCTTTCTTGGAGCCAATACCAAGGTTCAAGGCAGTTGCATTTCTGTCCTGAGATTCCACTAAACGTTTGTATCGGCCGTGCGACTTTTGCATAAGCTCTTCGTGCGATCCAGTTTCCTTCACTTTGCCGTCTGCAATGAAAGCAATGCGGTCGGCATTGCGGATGGTTGTCAGCCGGTGGGCAATCACGACGCAAGTCTGGCTCTTGACAGTCATAAGCTTGTCCAATGCTTCCTGTACGATTGCCTCTGACTCGTTGTCAAGGGCAGACGTGGCTTCATCAAGCAGTAGTACCTCTGGCTTCTTCACCAGTGCGCGCGCAATCTGAAGAGAACAAAAGAGTCAGGTGATGCCATCATTGTCCACTCCCAATCACACTCAAAACGTACCGCAATGCGTTGTTTCTGTCCACCAGAGAGCTGAGCACCTCGCTCACCAACTGGAGTATCGAATCCTTCAGGGAAGCCCATGATAAAGTCGTAGGCATTGGCGGAGCGCGCTGCGTCCTCAATTTCTTGACGGGTTGAGTTGGGGGCTCCGTAAGCAATGTTGTTTGCAATCGTCTCATTGAACAACGTGGGCTCCTGGCCGACGTATCCAACCTGATCCCTATACCAAGTCACGTTCAAAGACTTAATATCCTCCCCAAGGTATTCCAAACTACCTTCCAAAGGGTCTTTGAAGAGCAAAAGTAAGATTTGATTGGTGGGAGACGTGGTTCAATGAAAAGAAAGCTTACCATAAAATCGTTCAACAAGGGCAACAGTAGTTGATTTTCCTCCGCCACTGCAAAATGACACATCAAGGAAATTGTGAGGTGGAATTCTGAAGCGAACCGTAACTGCAATGAGTCGATTCCACGTACCTAGGCCCGACCAAGGCAACAGTTTCGCCCTTTCCGATCTTCAAATTAAAATCTTCCAGAATACGTTTCTTCGGACGAGTCGGATAGGCAAACGCTACATTTTTGAATTCAAGTACAGTGTCCTTTTCTCCAGGAGTGCCACTCTTGTCCATACCCGCCAGATCCTGCTCGCTCCCATAGGGAGACGACATATCAGAGGGGGCACGATCGACAGCCTTTTTCTGCTTCTCGACCAAGCCTCGATAGTAACCAGTCGAAGCTACCATCAGCTCGTCGTGCGTTCCAGTTTCAACAATCTTTCCTCCCATGACTACGGCGATGATATCTGCATTGCGAATGGTCGAGAGACGGTGGGCAATGATCACGGTGGTCCGCTTTTCTGCGGCCAAAACGTTATCTAGAGCTTCCTGGACGACCAATTCCGACTCGCTGTCAAGAGCACTGAAATAGCGATGTGAGAAAATGAAACTAAAGGGAGAGCGCCAACTCTTGGTTTCTCTCCAAAACAACATACCTTGTGGCTTCATCCAGCAGGAGAATCTTTGGACTCGCAACCAAAACTCTCGCAATTGCAATTCTTTGTTTTTGACCTCCAGAGAGCTGAGCACCCTTGTCTCCGACTTGGGTGTCATAGCCATCAGTGAAAGAAGTGATGAAGTCGTGCGCATTTGCAAGTCTGGCAGCTTCCTCGACCTCTTCTCTCGTTGCAGAGGGGTTTCCGTAGCGAATGTTCTTCTCAATGGTGGTTGCAAACAAGGTTGGTTCCTGACCGACATATCCAATCATGCTTCGGAGGTGTTTCACATTGATATCCTTAAGATCTGTTCCATCCAGGGACACGGTACCTGCCGTCGGATCATAGAAACGCTCCAACATTTTGACGACGGTACTCTTTCCTCCGCCACTGCAGTTTTATATTAACAAAGCGCAAAGGTGGTGAGCTATACAAGCGTTCTTTGAAGCTTCAGATCGAGCCGCGAAATGCATACCTTGGTCCTACAAACGCAATCGTCTTTCTAGCCGGAATATCGATGGAAAAATCATTCAAAATCTGTTGCCCTGGCCTTGTGGGATAATGAAATCGAACATTGTCAAACGTAATTTGACCTTGAACGTCATCTAGTTTCTTTCCTTTTTCTGAAGTGGCGTCAATCAAGTATTCGGGTAGAATTGCCTTCACTTTTCTATTGCCCGATTCGTCACTTTCTCCAACCACAGAGCTGTGGTTGCTCTTGTTGGTTTCGGAAGCAGCCTCGCTGCCTTCAGTATCATCATCGTCGTGGTAAATAGTGTGTTCGGGATCTCCGGGCTTGCGATTAATCGCGGTTCGTGCTTCATTGGCAGCTACGCGTGCAGCAGAAAAGGCTTCTAGGAAGGATCCAACTTGAGAAACTCCTTGCCCGGCGAACGCCACTCCCAACATGGCTCCAAAGACATCAGATCCAGCATTGTCACAGGTGGGGACTAAGGGGTTTCCGCCACTTGCATCGCATCCCGTATCTTCGACATCCTCGGAGATCAAATAGGAACCGTAAATGCAAAGAACAGCATACAGCAAGATAAAAGATCCCAACATAGATCCATTGAAAAAACCTTGTTTGAGCAAAATGCCTGTCGCGATTTCCATCGCCTGCTGGGTAGCTTCATAGTACTTTTTCAACATGGTAGGAACGGCATTGAGGGACAAGACGGTCTTGATTCCCGATACCGTTGAATAGGACACGCTACCGGCGCTGTTTGATCGAAGGGTCAGAAAAAGATCAGAAAGCTTGTCCATTCTTACAGCAAGGAAATGAGTATCTAAATGGAACTTACGTGGTGTAGGCATCTGCAGAACGCTTCGACTTGGTTTGATTCAAGTGCATGACCATGTAGGCAGTAAAGGAGATGATGGGAGTCAAAGCCAAGACGACCAAGGCGACCCTCCAACTTGCAAACATTGCATAGACGATTCCGCCAATACCAGCTGTTGTGAATTGGATTCCCTCTCCAAATTTACGTCCTAACCCACGACGGTACCGGTTGGCAGCAGGAGAAACGTTGGATGCAATTCCTCCAACATCATAGACATCAAAAAAGGCAGGATCCTGACGCAATAGGGCACGGAACCACTGCAACTTCATTTTGAGAGTAGCGCGGTAGGCAACAGTTTCGAAGCATCCAGTTTGAATAGTGGCCATGACAAACGCATACACCCCCACAATCATGAAGGTATATGCCAATTCTCGAATGTCAGCAAGACCTTTGCTTCCAACTCCTGAAATATCAGAGAAGGAGCTACTAAATAGGTAGGCAAGAATGGGATAGACGGCGCCATTCCCAATGGCACCAATGATCCCAACAAAGAAAATGACCTTCGTCTGAGTGTCTCCTTGAAAGATAAAAGAAAGCGTCTGCGCTAGACTGGCTTGCTGAACCTTTGCTTTCTTCTTGCCCGATTTCGATTTCGAGCTTGAGTCACTCTTGACGGAATTCGCCTCTTCGTTGGCAGGATCTTTCATGGTGGAGTTTCGACACTGTTCTGTGTTTGTGAAACAAACTGTTTTGCCAAGGAAAGGTGTGTTGTGGTTTCCTACTATAAAGTGAATATGCACGCGTAAGTACAGCAACAGTTTCAAATACTGTACGTCATTGCTGTGGTGGTGTTACTTGTTGTCACGGGTTCAAAACGGCTACGACTTGACGGGAGTTCTTGGGAAAGACATGACTCAGGAATTTGAATCATGCAAATCACTTCTTTGTCGGAAACCCTAGAGACCTATTTACGAATCCGGTATAAAAGAACCCTTGCCTGTCGAAGAGTGAACCTTCATGAGCACTATTGCAACCTTCTCTTCCATGAAGGGTACCAATTTATCCCCGAGTTAATAGCCGCACCGAACTTCCAGAAACTTGAGTACCAGTAAAGAGAGTATTTTGCTTGGTGGATGCACAAAACCCGTCCTGGTAGCACCAAATACTAGCTAGTAGACATGAGGTGGAAAAGTGAGATTCAAAACAAAGAAGTGGACTGTTGACAAATCGGGACAGTAGTCTGAACCACATCCTACGATTAGTGGCAACGCGGTTGCTACTATACTAAGATTACAAGAAAAATTTCAACGACAATAGTCGACTACTTCCCAGCGGAACAAGATCCTGAACCACATCTTGGTCCTGAAAAGAAGAGCCTCCGCATTGCCCACAAATCGGGCATTTTACAAGTTTGTCAGGAAGCAAGCTATGCTAAAGATTTTATTGGAAGCAGAACCGATATTGTACAGCCTATTCAAATAAATGAACAACGTACTACGATTATCTAGCTTTCAGGCCATTGGAGGCTCTACTACTATTTCTAGTATGATTATTAGTATACCTGAAGCCTCAGCGGTACTTTTCAGAACTGGTAGTTTACAGGCTCGGATTCTTAATAGGCTCTGAATACTCGCGGTCTCGTGTTTCGGTGCCAATGGCGTTTTGCCTCCCCAAAGACAGTAGGGGGTGTCAAATACTATTACTTTTACTTTTTTTTCCGTTTCGAATAGTGACGTGTCGGCGAAAATAATAGAGCCAATCACGATCTTTCTTATCACTTATGTTTAAAAAAAAAGAAATATTGACACCCCCCACTTTCACTTTTGCCTGTCGGGAGCCAGCCGGCCAGGTGACATCACTATGCTCATAAGTGCGACGTCAGCAGTCTGAGACGAAAAAAAAAGTAAAAGTAAAAGTAATAATAATTGACACCCCCTAGTTTACAGAATGGTCTTCTAACTGTGCTGGAATCATTTGTATGTCAGGCTTAAGGTATCCGTTTCATATGCATATTGCTGTTTGATTATTTCAATGTAGTATGCTCTGAACAACTTCTGATCTGTCTAATGTAACCCGACGATGGTGTGGCGATTGCTTGGTCGTAGAAAAGTCATTCTACAACTGGATTCTGTTTAGCCTGTTTGGCTGTCTGATTGTAGGCCACAGGGAGCTGTTGGTTGTAGCTTAGTAGCCTAGGCAAGTATTATAATTGGTTTAACTGCACGGGAGCAATGGTCCTAACTGGATATCGATGCAAGAAAGTGCACTGCGGCAAACCAATGCTGCATGCTTTGAAACTGCTCATGGGGAAAGCTTTTCATTCCAAATGCTTGCCCTCTTCGCTCAAGGGATCGATTGAGCTCTTTCTATCAATCAGATAAAAGATGCGGCAAGCACTCTCCTCGCATTCTTTGCGATCGGAAACATCCTGAAAGGCGGACCCTAATCCATTCAGAGAAAGCAGTAGGGCAAAGTTGGCAATGAGGAAGTCACGGAGCTTGTAATGGCCAGGGTTGTTGAACAGTATCCAAGCCCCGAACCACATCTGCAGTCCATTGATCCATTGCTGAATAAACATTGACAACCCACTCACAGCGCCTTTCTGCATTCCATCCCTTGCGGCGTTGGGCTCCGCCGCATACAATGCACGCTGGAAATCATTGAGTTTTTCAGTTTCCATGGTCAGGGCAGAAACAGTAGAAATATTCAACAGTGTCTCAACAATTATGCCACCAGGAGAATTGCTGCCTTCTTCACTGCCATCATTGCCGAAATCTACGCCATGAGTTGTCTTCGCCTTTACTGAAGCTGCGAATCCCATGCAAGGGACGCAGAAAAGTGCCAAGAGAGCGAACTGCCACATAAACTGTAATCGAAGGGACAACGGGTTTCAGAACTTAACCAGAATGCAGCTGACTCCAGTTGACGGTATCTTACGTAGAAAGATAATGTAATTCCTACCACTATCGAAGATGCCGCAATCATGAAAGTACGGAGTGGTTCTCCCGTGAATGTATGAAGGCGAGCTGCGTCCTCCTGGAGCTGAGAAGTGATCTTGCCAACGCTCCGCATATCGAAGTACGAGACTTCTTGCCGAACCAATGATTTGAATGCATCGTCGCGAACTCGCTTGTTCATCCTTTCGCTGGCATGGCCGAATCCATACCAAGCGATCATGTTCCCAGTAACGTTGGCAACGCAAACAATTATCCAGTACAGGCCGATCATGTAGGAATCCTCTCGAAGTGTATGGGCCTTGTCGTTCCAGTAGTCTTGACAAGTCGCGAAATCCTCACTACTGGCCAGAAACTCATCGTCACAATTCAAAGTTACGCGGAACAAGAGATCGATCATTTCTGCAAACAGCAATCCCCACATTGGATACACGCAACCTACCATGATCATTCCGACGGATCCAAACAGGTAGTACCAAACGTCTGGAGAAGCTAGTTTCCGAGCCCGCGTCATGTTGAAGGCGCTGGATTCCGCTTCTTCATTTTCCTTCTTCCAGTCCGGTTCATCCTCTTCCTCTTCCACTGATGTGTCTTTCGCTTTCTCAGCGCCAATTCCCAGGGTCAAGGAAGTTGCGTTTCTGTCCTGAGATTCCACGAGACGCTTGTATCGGCCATTCGGCAGTTTCATCAGTTCTTCATGCGCGCCAGTTTCCTTCACTTTACCGTCTGCAATGAAAGCAATGCGGTCAGCGTTGCGGATGGTTGTCAGCCGGTGGGCAATCACGATACAGGTCTGGGCTTTGAGCGTCATAAGCTTGTCCAATGCTTCTTGTACGATTGCCTCTGACTCGTTGTCAAGGGCGGACGTGGCTTCATCGAGCAGTAGTACCTCTGGCTTCTTCACCAGTGCGCGCGCAATCTAAAGAGAACACAGATTCAGCTGATGCCATCATTGTCCACTCCCATTCCCACTCAAAACGTACCGCAATGCGTTGTTTCTGTCCACCAGACAGCTGAGCACCTCGCTCACCAACTGGAGTATCGAATCCATCAGGGAAGCCCATAATAAAGCCGTAGGCATTGGCGGAGCGCGCCGCATCCTCAATCTCTTGCTTGGTTGCGTTTGGGGCTCCGTAAGCAATGTTGTTTGCAATCGTGTCATGGAACAAAGTGGGCTCCTGACCAACGTATCCAATCTGATCCCTATACCAAGTCACGTTCAAGGACTTGATATCCTCCCCGAGGTATTCCAAACTTCCTTCCAGAGGGTCTTTGAAGAGCAAAAGTAAGATTTGATTGGTGCGAGACGAGGTTCAATGAAAAGATGGTTTACCATAGAATCTTTCAACAAGGGCAACAGTAGTCGATTTTCCTCCGCCACTGCAAAATGACACATCAAGGGAATTATGAGGTGGACTTCTGCTGCGAAAGAAATTACAATGAGTCGAATTCACATACCTAGGCCCGACCAAGGCAACAGTTTCGCCCTTTCCGATCTTCAAATTAAAATTTTCGAAAATGCGTTTCTTCGGACGAGTAGGGTAAGCAAATGTTACATTTTTGAATTCAAGCACAGTGTCCTTTAAACCAGGAATGCAACCCTGGTCCAGACCTGCCTGATCAGGTTCACTCCCATGAGGCGGTTTCATGACGGAGGGGACACGATTGGCAGTCTCATTCAGCTTTTCGACCAAGCGTCGATAGTACCTTGTGGACGCAACCATTAGGTTGTCGTGGGTCCCCGTTTCAACAATCCTTCCATCCATGACTACGGCGATGATATCCGCATTGCGAATGGTCGAGAGACGGTGGGCAATGATCACAGTAGTAGTCTGCTTTTCCGCGGCCAGAACATTGTCTAGAGCTTCTTGGACGACCAATTCCGACTCACTGTCGAGAGCACTGTAATACTGATATCAGAAAAATTGAAGGATACAGAGAGCGACAAACTCGTTAAACAGCATACCTTGTGGCCTCGTCCAGCAAGAGAATCTTTGTTCGCGCAACCAAAACTCTAGCAATTGCAATTCTTTGTTTTTGACCTCCAGAGAGCTGAGCACCATTGTCTCCAACTTGGGTGTCGTAGCCGTTGGTAAAAGATGTGATGAAGTCGTGAGCATTTGCAAGTCGGGCAGCTTCCTCGACCTCTTCTCTCGTTGCAGAAGGATTTCCGTAACGAATGTTCTTCTCAATGGTGGTTGCAAACAAGGTTGGTTCCTGACCGACATATCCAATCATGCTTCGGAGGTGCATCACATTTATATCCTTGAGATCTGTTCCATCTAGAGAAACAGTACCTCCCGTCGGATCGTAAAACCTCTCCAACAATTTGACGACGGTACTCTTTCCTCCACCACTGCAAGTTTATATTATAAACATAAAGGTGGTGCAGTGGTGAGTGGTGAGCTAAACACGCCTCGCGTCCATTGAAGTGTCAGCCAGTCCGGGCAGCGCAATGCCTACCTTGGTCCTACAAACGCAATCGTCTTTCCGGCCGGAATGTCAATGGAAAAATCATTCAAAATCTGTTGACCTGGTCTGGTGGGATAATGAAATCGAACATTGTCAAACGTAATTCGACCTTGAACATCCTCTGGTTTCAGTCCTTTGTCAGAAGTGGCATCGATCAAGTATTTGGGTAAAATTGCCTTCACTTTCCTTCTCATCACCTCGTCAGTTTCTCCAACCACCGAGCTGTGGTTGCTCTTGTTGGCTTCGGAAGCAACAGCCTCACTGCCTTCTTCAGCATTTCCAGTTTGGTATATCGTATGTTCTGGAGCCCCAGGTTTGCGGTTGATCGCGGTGAGTGCCTCGTTGGCAGCCACGCGTGCAGCAGAAAAGGCCTCTAGGAAAGTGCCTACTTGAGAAACTCCTTGACCAGCGAACGCCACTCCGAACATGGCTCCAAAGACGTCGGATCCAGAATTTTCACAGGTGGGGGTGGGACTGTATCCACCACTTGGATCACATCCCGTATCTTCGACATCTTGCGAGATCAAATGGGAACCATAAATGCAAACAATACCATACAAAAAGACAATTGATCCCAACATAGATCCATTGAAGAAGCCCTGCTTGAGTAAAATGCTTGTAGCGATTTCCTTCGCCTGCTGGGTAGCTTCATAGTACTTTTTCAACATGGTAGGAACGGCATTGAGGGACAAGACAGTTTTGATTCCCGACACTGTAGAATAGGAAATACTGCCGGCGCTGTTTGACCAAGAGAACAATTGAATGCTTGCTGTTAGTTCATTCAGCAAGGAATCGAGTTAATAAGATGGAAAACTTACGTGGAATAGGCATCAGCAGAACGTTTTGACTTGGTTTGGTTCAAGTGCATGACCCTGTAGGCAGCAAAGGAGATGATAGGAGTCACAGCCAAGACGACCAAAGCGACCCTCCAACTCGCATAAAACCCATAGGCAATTCCTCCAATAGCAGTAGTTGTGAATTGGATTCCCTCTCCAAACTTACGTCCCAAGCCACGGCGATACCGGTTGGCAGCAGGAGAGATGTTGGATGAAATACCTCCAGCATCGTAGACATCAAAAAAGGCAGGATCCTGTCGCAACAGGGCACGGAACCAATGCAACTTCAGGTTGATAGTCGCGCGATGGGCCACGCTTTCGAAGCACCCAGTTTGAATCGTGGCCATAACGAGCCCATACACCCCAACAATCATGAAGGTATAGGCCGATTCTCGAATTTCACCAAGACCTTCGCTTCCGACTCCTGAAATATCAGAGAACGCGTTGCTGTAGACGTAGGCAAGAATGGGATAAACGGCGCCATTGCCAATGGCTCCGATGATACCAACGAAGAAAAGAACCTTCGTCTGAGTTTCTCCTTGAAAGACAAAGGAAAGTGTATCTGCTGCACTGGCTTGTTCGACCTTCGCTTTCTTCTTGACAGAATTCAGTTTCGAGCTCGAGTCACCACTGTTGACAGAATTCACCTCTTCGTTGCTCGGATCTTTCATGGTGGATATTCGACTCTTGTTTAACGGTTTGGGCTCCCTTCCAACGATTGGATGAAGCTATCGTCGCTCTGTAAATACATATAAGCTTGTTTTGATGTCATATGTCATTGCTGTTTTTTACTGGGTGTACAAGCCGCAGTTGAATCATAGCTGTTGAAAGGATGCGGGTTACAACAAACGTGAACTCATTGATGATTGAAAGGCAGTATGCAGGTTTGGGATCGATTTCCCCTTATTTGTCCATTGCAATGAGTTGTCATTTCTGGAGTGGTAGAGTAGTAATAAGCGTACTAATTTATCCCATGACATCATCAGTAGAAGGGAAATTCCGTAGTCAAGTTCAGCATTTTGTCCAAGAAGGCATGTTTCCCTTTTCAAACCTCAACCCCAACATGGATACATGGATCCGAATCCCCCGTTTACTCCTCCGCGTGGTCGAAAAACCGCACAAGAACTTTTGGAACTAAAGTAACTTCTTTAGAACCACTCGACTGCATTCTGACAGCAGCAAGCTGTTGCCACCATGTAGACTAGGTCGTACAACAGGCAAGATTCTAACAAAGAAGTGGACTACATCGTAGTAAAGTTTGAACCCTATCATAGTACTGAAAGCAAACCTCTTCCATGCATACAAGTTGGATACTTTCATTGGTTCAAAACGATGATGAACAAGATCTTATTGGAAGCAGCACCGTTTTGTTCTAGCAAACTCAAAAAAACTTCAAGTATTAGTGGCCACAGGGTTGCTTCCAGGCCAAGCAGAAATTCTACTACTACAAGTAGTTTACTGGAAGCAGTGCTACATACTCTTAAAAGAACTACTTAAACAGTTTGCAGGCTCTGATTATCCAGCGATTATTATGTTTCGGAGCCGATGGTTGGAATGAATCGTATCTGTTTTCATATGACACATTAGTATTTGATTATTACAATTCAGTATGTTCTAAGCAACTTCTGATCGGTCTAATGCAACCCAACGATGGTGCGGCGACTGTTAGTTCGTAGTATGTTCTACAATCGGATACCATTTAGGCAGTCTTAGCTGTCTGCTTGTTGGCCACAGGGGCGCTGATGGTGCTGATCTTCTGAGCAGACTTGGTCAAGCTATCCAACGAAATATCCGATATAGAGGTGGTGCAGTCGGCGATTTTGAAGAACTTCAAATTCGGGTGAGCGTGCAAGTTGGATTCCAAAAGTTCAAAGTCCATCTTAATACCTTGAAGAACCAATTGCTCCATAGTGAGTTCCAACAGTTCCGGCATGCCGGCCAACATTTCAGCAATATCTTTGACCATAAGCAAGGAATCGCCCAAGTGTACAGATCGGAGAGTAGGAATAGGCTTGATGGCTTCCAAGACTTCTCCTCGTCCAAGAGAACTCAGTTCGTCAAGAAAGTCCCCTTCCATCCGGATCGCTAGAATGCTCTTGTTGTTGGACAGCGCACTCATGATTTTGGAACTATCATCCGCGTACTCGTCAGAAGACTTGGAAAGGATGAGATTCGTGACGGCATTGCCTTCGATTTCTTCCAAGATGCTCATGATGATGTTGATGGTGCTGATAGTATGTCTTCGATGTCGGGGGGTTGTTGCCCAAAAGAAGATTTGAGCTGTGATCTTCGTTCGTGTATAAGAGAAGACCCAAAAAGACTCCAATGTAATGACTTTCGCTACGTAGCTTTCTTGTTCAGATTAAGTGTTTTATGTTCCACGACGGAGTTTGATTGGAGTCTATGGGGTCTATGACCGTTCGCTTCTCTCTCCACTGTGATTCTTCTGCCGCCTTCTCCACCCGGACAGGCAAAAGAGAATTCTTCCGTTTCCATGGTCATGACACGTGTCGCTACGACACATGGCAGACGTTTACCTGTCTGTTGTCATCCTGCATCGTCCTCGGTTATATTGGGAGGTGGCACCGGTCGGCGTTTCGGTTTAGGTCGTGCTGGTCGAGCAGATTCCTTTCCAAATAATGGTATTCTCTTTTCTTTCTTTCCCCCATGCAGTCAAAATCGAGGGCGGCAACCCAACGAACTATGCAGCAACCGAATTCGGCTCAGTAGCAGTTCCAACCACAACAAAAAATAAACAGAATCGATCTTTGCCCACGATGGAGAGGAATCGTACTGCAGAAGAGGAAGCTCAAAGACGTGACCCAATCAGGGAGCAACTGATTGCGCTGTACCAGAAGCACAATCCCAAGAAACTCGACGACATTCCCTACCTCTTAATCAAGTATGCTAAAGTAGAGGGGAAACTACTAAAGGCTGTCCAGGAAAAGTATGAAAGCCACTAGGTTGGTGAGCGTCTTGGAGGCAAATGCGTTGTTTCCGTTGCTGGAGGAAGGAGGCAACTCATCGTGCAGAAGCGGAGAGAGGTGACGCCTTTGGACGAAGACATTTTCGAAGCCACAGTAATTGCTTCCCAGCCTCACGACGACAAGAAGAATCGCGAGGATTTTCATCAAAGGAGGAGAACCGCCACGGCTCATTAGAGACACTTTCCTAGTGTGGACATGCATTCTACATTGTGTATTTTCGGCATTCTTGCTGATACGTGATTACATTAATTTTTATGTTTGTGCAAGTCTTTCAAACACAGAAAGCTGTGGTAGAAAGCTCCTGCGTTGGAGCATTCCTACGGAATTGTGTTTGTTCTTGGACGGAAAAGATGAAATAAGCGGCTCTTGCTACGATGATTAGTGTGTGGCAGAGTTCTCCTATCAGAGCGTTTCGAGTAGCAGATACCTCACTTCCTTGCGGAAAACGAAATCTTCCGCCGTCGAGAGTTTCGTTCGTTCTTGCAACTGTTGATTTAAGAAAACAGCACCTTCTACAACTAATTTTGTGCATCACTCGGTCCGTATTGCTGTTGCTACATACACAAACAAGCACATACACACACCTGTGTTTGATTGGAATGATATATCACCAGGATCAACAAAATATTGGTGAGGCGAAAAAGAGTTGCAATCTCATTTCATAATGATTTCAATAGTTTGCAATATGATGATGACAGTAGAAGAATTCCTTCGCCTTGTCGGCGAACGAATTGTATTTCCACCTGGGTTAATTCTACCCCCTGTTTTCCAGATCGATTCAAATTCTCAGGAGAAATGGAGAATTCAAAGAAAAAAATGGCACTGTACAAAACAACGCCAAGAACAGGGGGATCCTTCCAACACCGATTATTCCAGGTAGTATTTTGCAACTAGTCTTACCTTTGGGTGCTGGGTGAGCAATCGGACTGGTTTCTTGTATGGATCAGGTATGGTTGGGCAGGGCGGCGTATCATTGCTATTGAACTATTCAGCTTGAGTTGCATTTCTGTGTTCTGTCTCTCCAGATCAGATATTAGCTATGCATACTCCGTTTCAGAAGTTGGGGCGGAGGCTCCAGAGCTCTCTCAAGACACTTTTCTGCCAAATAGGCATTTGGTGATTGTGGGAGCTTCAAAAACTCATTTGAGTCAGATTATGATGACTATATTGAGAGCTTCTGCCGATGAAGTGGGTGGAACAGATCACTTATCACGAGAATGGCTGGCTACAACTACTCCATGACTCTGCACAACCATTGTCGTGTGTGTGGCAAAAAAAAAACGCGTGTCCTCGACATTTCAGCGACATGCTATTGTCTGACCGTCTGTGCGATGAGTCAGAGGTCAAAAAGGTTTGTTGGTTCCTGAAGAGCGACTCTCTGTGCAGTTTTTTCCCATTTGTACTCTAGTACGTGGAACACCGTGACAGTGTTCCAGTCACATTTAAATAAGACTTCCCCAAATATGTACAGTGTAACCTCTCAAACGTGTGGCGAAATTACTCCCGTGAAGTATAAATAAGAAGTAGATTTTTAATCACTAGAGAAATCCGCCATATATACGGTATGTTGTACGTAGTTTTCATACGACCAAAAAGGTCCGCCATCTGGTGTTGACCAGCCATTACGACTTGTTGCAGCTGATAACCAGCAAGGTTGATTAAGCAGAGTAAGAAATGTCTCCGTGATGCACAGCATTCTTCCGCTCCGTTTGCCTCCTTCAACAACAACATCAACCGACTTCGAATCATCATCAAGCACTGCTGGCAACGAAGCAAACAGCAAATACGTTATCCTTGAGGCAGTTTCTAAGAGATTGAAGAGCTTAAATTGTAGAACTAACCATCATCTTCTGAAATTTTGCTTGAAGAAGCAGAGACTCTCGGCCAAACACTAGGAGCAGTTTGGGTGGGATGATTCCACTGTTGTCAGCCTTTCTTTTGTTATTGATACCCTGTGATAAAGCATTATCCAATGTGTTTGTGAGGGCGGGAGAGAGTGATGTCCGCTACTACTCTGCGGATGGTTCGAACAACAATTTACTCTTCCCCAGCTGGGGAATACGAGGGGCACCACGAGTTCGAATATTGCCCAACTCGTCTCGGTACTTTGACAATTCCGAGGTACCAGTGGATGAGACCAATTCGGAACTACCATCCGCCAGAAGGATAATGGAACAAGTCTTTTCAAAGGCCTTGCCGGCACATGACAAGGGAAGCAATCATCTGCTGCTAGAATTTGGTCACTTCATCGTACAAGACACGATTGGACGGATGCTGATGAATGAATCAGACACGTTCCCACTGCCTTGTGATGGAGATGTGAAGGATGTGGTATTTTGTCCTGTGACGGGAAAGACCTATTCCATACCCTTTGAAAGATCGCAGCATCAGCATGCTACAGCGGCAAGTCGCACCATCAGAGCGTCCCTGAATGGCGAGACTGCGTTTATGGACATGAGCAACATGTATGGCAACACACTTGAAGATCAAGCTGAAGTTAGAAGCTTTAAGGGTGGCAAAGTACATCTCGATGAACAGTTGCTGCCGCCAATTGAAGACAAGTACAATTCCTCTCCGGGCGTATTTGCTCTCTATTGTATATTCCTCAGGTACCACAACATTTTAGCGGATCGGTTTGCAGCCGAAGATCCAAACCTGTCGGACGAAGAGCTGTATCAGATGGCACGCCGTCTCAACATTGCAATTTATCAGTTCAATGCCGAAGAAAAGTACATCCCCACGTTATTGGGATCCAAGCTAGAACCCTTTGAAGGGTACAACCCGGATGTGGATCCCAGCATTGATGAGTTCTTTGCCGGAGCATCCTTTCGGTACGCCCATTCCAGCTTGTCGGGTGTAGTCCGCTTGTTGGATGAAAACTTTGATCCCGTCACGAACGATCCATTGATTCTACGAGATGTCTTTCGACAACCCTTACCCAACAATGTCCCACGAGTCATTCGTGAAAACGGTGGGATTGAAGACTTTCTTCGAGGTTTGACGATCGAAAACGCCAAAGCTGTCGATGCGAGCTTTGTCAAGGATTTGAATTACTTCACCGAAGCGACCAGTCTGTTGGATATTCAGCGAGGGCGCGATTTGGGACTGCCTTCCTACAATGATGCACGAGAGGCCTTTGGCTTGTCCCGAGCCACCTCCTTTGAAGAATTGGCAGGATATGATTATGCACAGGTTGCGGATGCGCTTCGAAATCTATACGGTGATGTTGACAAAGTCGATGCATATGTCGGGGCCTTGGTAGAAACGCATAATCCAGGGGAAGAAATGGGCCCTCTCTTTATCATGTCGATCAAGAACCAATTTGAACGGCTTCGAGATGGAGACCGTTTATGGTACAGGAACCATTACAACCAAAGTGAATGGGAGAGCTTTCCCTCTTTGTCAGAAATTATCAAAGACACATGCACGGGGATGGAAAATTTCCCTAGTGAAAGTTTTATTGCTTGGGATGGCAATGTTGATGGAGGAGCTGAAGACTCAACCTGTGGATCGTCCGCTACCCAACTCTCACTGATCAGGTACGCATACACGAAGAATTTCTTTGCAGTTACCACCAGCCGATCACGCTGATTTCCTCTAACAATTTTATAAATATCTTTCACTTTTCTCTCTTTCTCACAGTGGTGCATTCAGCTTGGGATGGGAAATTGAAGTGCCGAGCGCGGCCGACAAAGCAGTTGAGCCAGACTTGGGTAGTACAATCGAAGTAACCTTGATTGCCAACGAGAAAATGAATGCACCTGGGTTTCTCGGCGTCGGATGGCGCAGCCAAGTCATGAAGGGTGCTGAGATCTGGTGGTGTACCGTCAACAGCGAACCATATGCAGCGGAGACGTTTCCAACAGCGTGCACGGAAGAAAGTAAGGTCGATGTAGAGCCAAAGTTGTTCTCATGTTGTGTTGCTCCGGGTGGATTACATGTCAAGCCGGATTGTGCAAACGAGAATGATAATGTCTACTATGAATTAACGGTAGTCGATTGGTGCCTGACACCAACTACCTCAAGGGTCGTTGTTTCAGCTCCAGTGTGCAGTGACAATGATGATCCAGCATTTGTTGACGGCAAGGTGGACTGCTTCCGAACAGCCTCGAAAGCAAACGGTGAGATGGATTTTATCGTCGCCTACAATCCAAACCGAATAGGGAATCATGGATATCAACAACGTACAGGGGCGGCTGTGGATCTGTCTGTTGGTATCCTTACGCAGAGCGAATCCAATGTAGCCGACACGGGGCTCATCGCCACACACGCTGTATTTATGCTTTTTGGTTGGTGTGTCTTGACCCCCCTGGCAATTTTCGTAAGTTTACAACACTGGATGGGACCGACTGGGTTTTTCCCGCTTGATGCTCACTTTTGCCTGTTGTCGTTGTAGATTGTCCGCTACATGAAAACTAGAAGCTGGCGCTTGGTCGCCCATGTTTCACTGATGGGTGTTGTTGGAAGTCTGATGGTACCGTTGCTAATCGGGGTAGAAGCATCAGTCGGCGCAACTGACAAAACTCAAGAACACAGCACTGTTGGCCTGGTGCTGCTCGCTGTGTATTTTGTTATGGTTTTCGCTGGACGAGTGAGATACCTCAAGTTGCAAGGCCGGAAAGTGGGGAGAAAAACGTACTTTTGGTCAGCCATGCTTCATAAATACGGGGGAATAGTGATGGTAATTCTTTCTTGGTGGAACTGCTACACTGGACTAGTCAGGATTGGCCCCGAAGATTCATATTTCCAAGTGTTTGTGTTGAGCAGCTTCCCTCTGGGATACGACATCCCTATATTTGGAATTATCCGTCAGTATGTCTTCTTTCCCTACCTTGGGTTCGTGTGTTTCTTATTTGTAATTGCCGAAGCACGCCGATATGGGCTGAATGGATCTTCACATGCTGGGAAGCTGAAGGGCGTTTTGGAAGGAAAGGGGACAATTTGGGATGACGAAGCAGACGAATTTCTTGAAAAAATGACAATGGAGAGTTTTCTGGAAGCAACAAAATTGGGGTCTGCTCTATGCATTGTAGACGGCTACGTCTTAGACATAACAAAGTTCATGGAGAATCACCCTGGAGGACAGCATCTCTTGCGGTACGCCGCCGGTTCAGATATCACAGAAGAATTCGTCGGAGTTCGAGATGTTGATGGATTGAAGCACGTTCACAGCCATAGTGCTCTAGAATTGATGAAGACGCTAGTGAAGGCGGTCCTTGTTGACGATAGCAACAACAAACTTTCATTTCTCAAGGGAGCAAGTTCCAGAGCTGAACTTTCACACAACCCAACAGCCGGAAACAGAATGCCATCGCGTTTCAGTTTTAGACGGCAACCGACGATGCGCCGTGGTGCCTCAGTCTTCCGTCGTGGAAGAGTAGTAGGTATGCGGTACCTGACCCCAGATATCGAAATCACTCACACCTCCAAACCGGTCATCCTATTGCAACTCGCCCTACCGAAGACTCGCTCGGATCTTGAGGTTCAAAAGTTGATTTCCTTGCCAAGTTGCGCTTTTACTTTCCGGGGGGTTGACCGGAACAGAGTCGCTGTTGATCGTCAGTACACACCCGTGAAGGTCAACAATACTTATTCTAATCGTCCTAGCTTCCAGGGAAGTAGAGACGACGAGGAAATTTTTGACTTTATTATCAGTCTTGTACCTGGAGGAAAACTATCGAAGATCTTGCTCGATACAAGAATGGGGAAGATGATGCTAGCGCAGGGGCCTACTGTCAACCAAGAGACTGTGCAAGCGTTTAGAACTGGCAGTTGGGAAACAGTTGTTATGATCGCTGCTGGAACTGGGGTATCTCCAATGCTTCAGGTGATCGACTTTTACCTGTCAAGATTGAGTTCTGACTTCGGAGGCGTCGCATCGAAGTTGGACAGTCATTGCCCTGATTTATTCCTAATGTGGATTGTAAAAGGGCCGCAATATAACTACAGTGAAGCTCTAGCCCTGGACACAAGAGTTGAAGTTTCACAAGGCAAGTTCAAATATACCATTATTTACTCATCATCGCGAGAGAAAGCAGAGGGAAAGGAGGGAAAGCTACCGAAGACGCTTCATGGTTGGTCGTTCAAGCAGATTGTTGATAAGTCAGTGCCGTCAAGTTCCGCCTTGACTGGCAGACTCGGGTTTAGTCAGAGAATTGGCCTTGTCAAACCAAAGAAAGTCAAACGTCACGTCGTTGATGCTGCCTGGAGATCAAAGGGAAAGAGGGCGGCGTCTTTCAAGCTTGCAGCCAAGGCTGATTCCAAGAAAAATACTACAAGCATTCGTGAAAGCTTTCGGGGTCGCAAGGATTGGATCACTTCCCGGAACGCTGCACCTGAGATGGATGACTCCTCGGATGACTCTAGCATAGAAAATGAAATCAACAAGCAGACTTGGCTTGGTGATGTTCAATGCAACTACCGCTGTTACTCCAAAGAACTCTTGGAAGAATTGCTATTGTCCATTCCATCGAACAACAGTGGAGGAGAGAGAAGATCGAACAGGATATCAGCGGCGTCAGACATGCCACCAATAATTGAAGAGACTCTGGGTAATTCGTCATCGGAGTTTTGCTCCACTTCTGAAAATCCTGCTGATAGTATTACGGTCGAAACGGAAGGCAGCAGTCCTGAGACAAGTGAACAAAGTGTTCGTACGGAACAGGAAATCACACAGATGGAACAACAAGAAATTAGTGACGACGACGAAGACGACATCCCATGGCGGCCACAAAGTCATGAGAATACAACAGAATCGTCTTCGGTTCCGAGGTCATCATGGCTTCCCCCTCTCAGTTATAGTAGTCCGGGTGCGGTCATGCCTGTTTCAAGGCCGCAAGCAGACGAGCAGGACTTAATCACTCCAGTTTCAAAGCCGCAAGCAACAAAAGTTAAAAAGAGTCCAGTGAACGATATCGAATACGAGTCCTTTGATCACAAGCATCTAATACGGCAGAATTCTGGACCTGACATTGGGCAAAGAGTGGCTTCAAAGGCCAAGAAGCCTGCGCTGGCAGACACTCCAGGCAAGAAGGTTTCTAAGGAAGCTCCAAAAGATCTTCCATCGAAGACCAAATCATTGGAGAAAGTGAAGCCGACTGAAGAAAAGTCTGCCTTGGGTGGCGAGCCCAAGAAGCGACCTGGACTGGAAGATGAGGTGGAGAGCAAGAGACCACCAGTGTTACCACCTACAAACAGACGGTCTCTTTATGCGGAACCACAACGAGTGGACGAATATCTGGATGAATTTGAAATCAAGGAACAAGCGTACAAGGAGCGCAAAATCTTAATTGCCATCTCGGGAGCACCCATGTTTGAATACAAAACACAGCAGATGTTGCACGATGAATTGGCCTTCCCAAGGGAACAAATGGTGACCTTTCATGCGTCTGCAACGCAAATTTAACAACAATATTATATGTTTCTATGAATCATTGCATTGAAGTCTTTTAATCGTCAGCGGTGTACGATCGACTCCACTACAACATCCGGTCTTCGGATGCAAGAATAAGGTCCTATATTGCTATTAATTTGCTCCACTGTATTCTGAAGAACATCGCAGAAACAAGGGATGTGGCCCACCTACGACACGAGTCCTTGGTGTGCATCCGATCGTTGTTTCCTTTCAGTTAGAATGAATCCCGTCTCGCTATTGTTGCCACGGCCTTATTCTCGGCATTCCTGGCATTCTTAAGGTCATCGCCAAACTAGTAAATAGAAAATCCCCAAGGAAGGTCCCAATTCTGTGAGTTCTGGTATTCTCAAAGGAATTCTCAAATCAAGTCTTGGTTTCCCAATCCGAACAAAAGAGAATCGGAATTCCATAGAGGTCCCGATTCCGTGAGAGTTCTGTTTTCTCATAGTATTCACCAAAGACAGACCTCGCATGGGAACTTTTTAGTATCATGTAATAGGGACAAATTCGCTGGTAGTTCTTGCAAAGACTCCGGAATAAGCTTTTTGATGCCATTCTTCTCCTTTTCGCGTAACGTCCGTGTAACCAGTAGTCATCGCTCTTTCTGGTTTACTAGGAGGAGAAACAGAGCACGGTTCCGGCACGTTCCTGAGACCAATGAAACGTGCGCCGACACGTACGTAGAGATACAGCCTGTGGAATATTTTGCCACACTCATACATGTAATTTCATGCTGGAACTTTTTCCGATACTCTTGTCACAGTGGCCCGTAGATTTCTTGCCAATTTGTAGGTGCTACTAATTTAATAGCTCGGGAAATTACATCCTAGTCAGATTTACGCGAAGTCCTTGAAAACACGTACACGCTACGAGGCAGGCTCTAAAAAAAAGTTTGAGCCACCAGAGCTGGGCCAAAATTCGAAAATTGATCAGGAACGTTGGGATTCACAAAAACCCACAAATACATCGTCTCGAGAATTGTTTTGAACCACACCACGAAGCAATTCTGATCGTATCAAAAGATATTATCATAGATTTTGATTCCTCTTCCACAAAAGAACAACAGTTCCAAACCTTTCTATACACACATACGAACAAAAATGCTTTGTAATCCTTTATCATCGCCAAGCATTCCCTTTTTGGGAGCAACAACAACACCTCAATCGAGCTGCGGGATGGAAGATCGATTGATCATTCAAAGACCTCCCTGCGAGTCTGCTTCGTTTGACTGGTCAGACTTTCCCATCATTGAGCAGGATTCCTACTTTCCTGAATCCTTTACAACCACTAGCGATTGCGAGGATGTCTCTACGGATAGTACCATGGAGGACACGATATCGACAGCCTCGTTGGACACTGATTTGATGACGGCCAGTGCCACCCGCAAGCCACGAGTTCAGTTTTCCGCCAGTTTGGAAGTTCGCACTCATTCCGTCGTTCTGGGAAACCACCCACTCTGTTCCGCACTCCCAGTTGAGCTAGGGTGGGAATACAATGAGACTGAGCGCATTGACTTGGAATTGCATGAGTCCAACAAGTTTTACTACGGCGGTGTGCGAAGGCGTTCTTACGTCGAGCGCAAGCGATTGCTTTCGGAATTCGTGGACGAAAGCGAACTTGAGGTCGATTTGCAGATGAAAAAGACAGGGCCATCCTCCAGACAGTTGGCACACATGTCATAACAATTTTACTTGCTACCACTACCATCCGCAATTTTTGAAAACGCTACAACTATAAAGCATAAAATGTTTCTATAACACACACTGTTTTCAATACCACAAAACATCCTTGTTACTATTGCTACAATATTGCTTGATATAGAGAGTGGTTTACGACTAGGTTTCGATAAAAGAGGCCTCCAAGAGTACTTTGAATGACCAACAGTGTTCGGTTTCATTTCTACCACCAAGTGGTATTCTCTTTTTTGGTGGGATGACGCAGCATCGAATGTTGACGTGTTGCAAACCATCGCCCAAGGGGTGATACCGATCTACATTAACATTGTCAAAGAACAATTCTTCTTGTTTCCTCACAGGTTCCATGTGGAAAGTCCATCTGGTATTATTGAACGCACTTGCTCCCAATTGGTGCATGATATGCTTCAAGAATCGGGTCCCGCGAACTCAGGATTGAGAAGCTGCGACGTCATCCAACCAACAAAAGAACTCTAATGAGTCAGCCGACCAGGACAAGAACTCTAATGAGTCAGCCGACCAGGACAAGTCCTCAAACGAGTCAGCCGATCAGGACAGGAACTCTAATGAGTCAGCCAAACAAGAATAGAACTCAAACGAGTCAGCCACAGGAAAAGAACTCAAACGAGTCAGCCAGCCAGGACAAGAACAAACAAGTCACCAAGAACTCAAACGAGTCAGCCAGCCACCAAGAACCTCAACAGATGTCAACGTCTGGTCTGCTTCCGTAGTACGGACAATCCATCTGCCTGCCTACGACTCAAGTTCTCGGCCTTTTGCTGGAAGTTCGCCAAAGGAAGAGATGTTGACACCTTCCTCACCCACTATCGTATGCAGGATTTGGAAACTATGAGTTGTATATTCTTATTGATGTACTGATACGGATATGTAAGTCCGAAGAGGACGAAAGCTTGTGAGCTAACCCTAACCTAGTTATATTTTGATGAGTCCTTGTCATGAAAATATGAGTTCTATTATTTTAATATACTTGTATGGGATGCGTGAGGGTAGAGGAAAGTTGTAACCCCCTCGGGTAGTACGCAATGCACTGCCAAAGTGAACGTAACACACGAGGGATCTTTCAAATTGGTGGTTCCGTTGTACTCCCACCTCGCTTTTCCATTCGTCTCGTGATAGTAGGTACTAACAACAATATCCTTCAAAGATGTTGTGGCCTTCAATCCGAGCAGGTCTGTTCAGGGTTCAGGAGAACGAGCTATATCTGGGACCATCGGCATACCGGCAGGTCTTATACTCGTGTCCTTTGTCATCAGTCCTTCCACACTGCCAGAATGTCTCTTGTTCAAGCATAACGGGGAGCCGTTGCTGAATCGACCACTACTCGAGTGGCGCTGATGATGATGTCTCGAACATCTTCTGGATTGGTGGGGGGATACGTGATCTAGGCAGGACATAGATTTAGCATGTTCTTCTGAACTTGAAAAACTGGGACTGTCCCGCAGATCGAGGGCCGAAAAGGATTTGGTACTGGCTCGAAGAGATGGTGGTGAGGCATACTCAGTGATACCGCCCTCTTGACTGCCACCAGTTGTTGTGTGGCTGTTGATAGTCGTGACAGTCGTCGCCGTTGTATCGTTGGAGGGATCGCTAAAGTCGTCCAATATGAGTCTCTTCTTGATGGGCGCTCGTTTCAATTCTCCGGCCTTGAAGCTGTTTGTCCATGGATTGTCACTCTGTGGTTCAGTGTCTCTTTGCAGTGCCATTTGGTATGCTTCTAGTTCAGCAGCCGTAAGGAAGCGTGGAGGTTTCGGGGAAGGGAAGTTAAAACTCTGTTCCAAGTCTTCATCTGTCTCTGATACAATAATCAGCGGAAGTGCAAGCGACCTTTCATCTATCGGAATATCAGCCGGATTGATAATGATTGGAGCGGACAAATCACCATTCCACATAGACGAAGCGTTGGATTGAACGGATTCGTCATCGTCGTCGTCATCATCATCATCACCCAGTTCATATTCATCGTCCTCCTCCTCATCATCTTCTACAAGTTCTTCCTCCTCCTCCTCTTCTTCTTCTTCAAGTTCTTCCTCTTCTACAGTTTCTTCATCATCTTCAATGATGGTTTCTTCATCATAGCTCTTATCGTACGAGTTATCATCATCCTCAGTTTGGGGTCTTTCCAGCAGCGCTCTTTCAAGAGCAACATTCTGCTGCTTGATATCCTCCATCTTGGCAATTGCTTTATGTTCTGTCAGACTTCGTTTTGTCACTCAATACTCTTGTTCGCTGTCTATAGTGGATTACGGGAGCTGAAAAACTCACCGGGTAGTGGCACGATTATGTCACTGGAGTAAAAAAACGGAGTTTCGAACCTTCACGCCTTTTTATGTGGAATCGGCATTCTTGCGTTGGTCCCTAAGAGTGATCTTACGCTATGTCCCTTGAATGTCCCAGGGCATAGATACTCCATTCACGCTTTCACTCGTACATCCCAGTCAAAGACTCTATATATGGATCCAACCCGGATATGGCATCGCACCATCGCTGAAAATGACAGTGACTTTGGCTGTACCACCAAGAAAAGGACTGCAAACCGCCATTGCTGTTTTCTCCTGTGTTTCAAGACTCATCTTCCAATGTTTCTCGTCGTCATGATAGTTGAGATTTCAAATGGTCGATCTTCCACCACAACATCAATACATAGTAAAGCAAAACAACTTTCTCGATCCATTTTCATGATCACTGCAACTATTCCTACTGCCTTGCACTTGTAGCACACAAGTCAAGACAGTATAGTTTCTTTGAATAAAAACAACTGTCTTGTTCCATTCTCATGGTCGCTACAGTTACTACTACCACCTAGCACTTGTAACACATATCTCAAGACAGCATAAACAACATTCTTGGTCCATTTTCGTGGCCACCACTACTACTACTACTACTACTGCATAGCACTTGTAGCACCTAACTCAGACAACATAGTTCCTCACTCTCTCTTTCTCTTCCTTTTTATTAAAACATGAAGGAAGCTCCATGATTCATTTCTGCTCCAAGATTCAAACATCAAGCTAGGGTATTTGATGGGATTATTTATGGGAACCCTTTTTTTGATCCAATAGGTCAAAGACCAACGATTGGACTAAAAAGTGTTGCGCCATTGCGCGTTTGTATAGAACATACGCACATATTACGCAAGAGAGGGGTGGTGTCAGGATTTTTCTACGTGAACGTCTTGCCGGATGCCAGAAAACGGAAAATCTGTACAGTACTGTGAAATGAAAAATAAAGGAGGGGTTGCTGCAAGCAAATCAATCACACACACATCGTAGAAATCCATATCCACGAGAACCATGAGTGCAACATCGAAAGTTACTTCGGAAAGTGGCGCATTAGCTCATGTCAATTTCCGAGTACGATGTGAAACACTTGGTCATGGTGAAGCTGTTTGTCTGATGGAAGAAGGAGATTCCAAGATGCAAAAGGTATGACAATCTGGATTGCGGGCGACCCTCCGTGACTTGCTGGTTCGTGACTGTGTGTGTTCCACGTATATATCGTACTCACTTTTTTGACATGCAACATCATCAATCATATTTATCTGGTCAGTTGATACCCTTGTACACCACAGCTACAGCGCATCCTTGGTATCACACGCTGCAACCGATAACCATTGCTCTACCACGAGATGAAATGGACCTCAAGAAACCCGAAAAGCATTCCTTTCGATACAGATATGTCGTTTTTCGAGGGGGAAAATTCCATCGATTTGAGAATGAAAGCGATTCTCCTTCCCTGCCAGGCTTTGGGGAAGAAGAGGGCGACAACGATGATGGAAATAATAATAATATCAATAGTCGTAGTGATGATGGAGATGTCCCTATGGATATTGAATCGGACGATGGTGGATATGCGACCTTTCATCAACTTCCCTTACGGCTCTTATCCAATAGAGAATCCTACATTGTGAATGATGTGTTGGGCAGAACAAATGGTCCGCCGGATATTGATCACAGTCGCATCGAAACACCGAAACAGAGTCCGGAGGATCGCACGTCCTCCATCGCCAGTTTGCATTCGAGAAACTCATCCTTTGGTCAGAGCAATTCCTTTTCGGGGTTGCAGACAGGTAGTAAGGCCAGTGGATCGTCGCTCAACCCGATGAACAAACCGGCTTCCTCGGCCCGCAAAAAGGCGGTTGGATTTGCACCCTCGCCTCCTCCGTACCACCGACCCAAGCCTGCGGCAGCCTTGCAAGCCGTACACTTGAACAGCACGGACGGTCTGGTCGTGGTTTCAGCTTTTTTGCCTGTGATTCTGCATCGCACCGATGAAGGAAAATGGTCGGCGGATTGGGATTACGAAGCTCTGCTCAGTATGCAAACTCATTTGCGGGTCACCAGAATTGGTGTGGTCAAATGGAGGGGCTGGCATGGTAACTTTGGCATGGCGGGAAAGAAACACGCCAGTCCGGAGGAAGGAGGAGTTCCCATCAATGAACGGCATTTGGTAGAAGAATGCCTACGGCCTTTTAGCTGCGTTCCTGTATGGATTGATACCAGACTCTTTGGAGAAATGTAAGCCGATATACTTGACTCCTATCGTGCAAATGCAGCATTTCATTCTCTTCTCACCACCATTGATTCCTTTTAAACCTCTCTTTAGGTACAATGGATTCTGCAAGTCTGTTTTGTGGCCAATCATGCACAATGTCACTTCTGTATATGCGACAGATCCCGACCTAAAAACCAAGTCATCAGAGGGAGAACACGTCAGGAATTCGGATGACGAACAATTCTCAGAAGTTACCATGGACGATGTCGAACAAGGGCCCATTCATGGAGGAAGAGGCCGTGAAAAGGAATTGTGGTCCGCCTACAATACTGTTAATCGTAAATTTGCGGAAGTTGTGGTTCAATATTTCAACGAAGGCGATCTAGTGTGGATCCATGGATTTCATTTGTTGATTCTTCCGTCCTACTTGACAAGAAGAATCCCAATGGCCAAGGTTGGGATATTTCTGCATACGCCCTTTCCCAGTTCCGAGATTTTCAGAACTCTCTGGTGCCGGGAGGACCTGCTACGCGGAATGTTAAATGCCGACCAAGTTGGGTTTCACCTTTTTGAATACGCCCGTCACTTTCTGACATGCTGCCGTCGTTTGCTGGGCTTGAACTATGGAATGATCCCCGATGCTTCCGGCGGCCATACACTGGCGATTGACACGAATGGCCGACACGTGGCGGTGACAAGTATCCATGCTGGAATAGAGCCTCTCGTACTGAAGCAAATTGTAGACCATGAATCCACCCTGAAGGAAGCTGCTTCGATCAGGAATCGGTTTTATGGTAAAACTGTATTTTTGGCAATCGACAGGTTGGAGTCTCTCAAGGGAATTCCATTAAAGTTACTTGCCTTGGAACGATTTCTTCACCTAAGCCCGGAATATGTCGGAAAAATTGTCTTGATCCAGATTGGAATTTCGGCCTATGAACGCGGTGGTGATTTTGAACAAACCAAGAATGAAGTTGCTGAAATGGTGAGCAGAATCAACGAAACCTGGCCGGGAACCGTACAGTTCCAAGAATGCAAAGAGTCGAATATGCGGTTACAGCAGAGAATGGCTCTCATGCGAGCAGCTGATGTTGTGATAGTCACACCCATTCGTGATGGTTTGAATTTGATCCCACTGGTAGGTTTGCTTTCGTATCGTTATGTTCACTCTTTTGTGGGTCACTCAACAAATCGTCAATTTGAATCTAAAGGAATTTACAATAGCACACCATGATGCGTTGACGGCTGAAGGTATGGAAGACAAACGAAAGCGAGGTCTTTGTATTCTGTCGGAATTTGCCAGTTGCACAAGAGTAATGAGAGGGGCACTCCACGTGAATCCATGGAAGATTTCAGAAATTGCCAGTGCTTTTCGCTCTGCTCTTATCATGTCCGAGGATGAACGTTCGAGAAGGCTCGTGGTTTCCAAAGAGTTTGTTTTTCGTGTCACGACACAGCGATGGGCGTTGGCAGTCATGTTGGACCTTAAAGGAGTCCACAAAAGTGTCAATCCTATTCAATACTCTGGTGCTGGCTTGGGATTGGGATACCGTCTACTTGGTATGGACATTGGTTTCGTGTCTCTGGACTTTAGCAAGGTTGCAAAGGCTTTCAAAAATTCACGGTCAAGGCTTATTCTTGTCGATTATGGTGGAACAATTACAGCCAACGATAACGTAAGCGAGGTGCAGAACAACGGACGGTGATTTTTTTCTTCTCTCATTGAGTCGTTTGTTTTTCTTTTTTCAGCTGGATAACCTTTCGAGATTTAAAATGGTGAAAGAAAGAAAGGGTCATTCAACACCGAGTGCTGAAATGATAAAGACAATCACTGAGCTGTGTGCCGACAAGAAGAATACTGTGTTCGTTGTGAGTGGAAAGGAGCGGCATTCCCTAACTAGGACGTTAGGTCACATCCCCCGGCTTGGACTCGCAGCCGAACATGGAATGTTTATCTCTTGGCCTACCTCAAGGACATCGGAGAGGCGTTCCTGGGAGACTCTTGTTCCAATTACCGATCGATCCTGGAGAGCCCTTGCAATGGCCATTATGGAAGTTTACACATCGAGAACACACGGAAGTTATATCGAGGAGACAGAAATGAAAGTTTTGTGGCAGTACCGTGACGCAGATCTTGAATTTGGGTATCTGCAAGCCCGCGAACTTGAAGACCACCTGTCAAATGTGCTGCGAAGCTACCCTGTTGACATTTTGCATGGAGGAGTAGAAGAGGGTGGTTACGTCGAGGTGCGACCCAAAGGCGTCAACAAGGGCATGTGTTCCATTAAAGTCATCAAGAACTTTCCAAACTTTGCTCAGAGTGACAAGGTTGAATTTGCACTGGTACTCGGCGATGACCATTGTGACGAACCTATGCTTTCTGTGATGCGTCAAATTGGACGGCGTGTGATGGATTCGAGACGAGTGAAAAAGGGTGAGGACCCATTACCTGACCTTCCAGCTAGTATGACACTAGTTGATGTCTCTGGATGTGATGAATACTTGGCGCCGCATCTCGAAGTATTCACGTGCACTGTAGGAAAGAAACCCAGCGCAGCAGCCAACTATCTGCATGATGTGAATGAAGTCAAAGAGCTGTTGGACGCTCTCGTGAAGGTTTCAACAAGAGACCAGAAATATTATTCTTCCGTGGATCTTCGGAAAATCCAACAGGAAAACTTGAGCGTCAAGAATGCATTCGATCGTTTTGATAATACCCTAGCAGGAAGTGCCGGTTTGAAACGTCCGATGAGCCTGGGTAGCATGGATTCAATGTCTTCCGACTCAAGCGGAAGACTTCGAGGCTCGCACCCAAAGATCAGTGCCAATCTTGGCGAGTATCTTGGCGCCATTGAGGATAATGGGGAAGAAGAGGATGAGCCATTTTTCTTTTAAGACTTATTAATAAATTATAGATTGGCATCGGTTTTTAGCTACTACTATCGCCTGGCATAGCAAAGTTCTTATCAGGAGTTGTTGGCTTGTTCATTTAAAGCCTAAAAGTAATTTGATGAATCTCATGTACTCTGTACTGATGTTTAGAAGGGGGGAGCTTACCACTGTCGTACGGAACATTGTGTTTCCGGACTGACGAGGTGCCCGTTACCACTGGAACCCGCGGTAGGAACAGGGGACACTGAAAACGATCTGCTTGTCGAGGACTGACCTGCTTTGTCGTTGTAGGCACGATTTGAAAACATGGAAAGCGGCATGTCTTGATTCTGCAATGAGCATAGCATTTCTTCAAACGGCATTTTTGAGTTGCCACCAGTGTTGGGCACAATATGAAGCTCGAAAGCTCTCCGGTTGTGCAACCCCAGGCCTGGAATTCGTACCGAGACCCATCCATTGCCCCACCGTTCTACTACGCCTGAATGGTATTGCAAATGTCCAGTCGCAATGACAACAAGTTGGTTCATCCATTTCCCTGTTGGTAGGGCGCTTAGCAGTGGCAGGCCCGACAAATACGGGTCACGACGGTGCACACGGTTGTTATTCTCATCGAGCCCCGAATTGCTTTCCGTTTCGACCTCGAGAGCACTATTCCTTTGTTTCGTTGACGGATCTTTTTCATAACCAGCGTGCAGATAACAATACTTGGTTGGGTCCACAGCAACATACGTACAGGGGCGGCCTCGTGTCGTTGTCGCCAGGCATCGAACTTGATCTGGAGACCCATTAAATCGTCTATCTTGATGAGCAATGTTCGGAATCGCCAAATGCTTTTGTACCGCAGGATCAGGAGTGGACTTTCGCAGTTCACAAGGTTCCTCCTCTCCTGAAGGCAGTTTCTCATTTGCAACATATTGTTGGTAGTGAAGTTTGCAATAATTGCTCCCATTGTAGCAGGGAAGCTTTCGACAGAACGATTTCTTCCTTGCTGTTCGGCCATGGCATCCATTCGGCATAGGACTCACCAAGTGAGGCAGTTGGGGGCGTTTCATTCCTGGAAAGGTCATTGGTTCGGATGAGCACCTATTGCCCTGAGTCGCCGAGTTCTCAAGCTCGGACGTAAAGAAGCAACGTAACGTCTGCAACATCCTCGCGTTTTCCTTGCTGTATAAAACTGGGTCAAGCGATTTGTTCTCATCTTGAACGTTCCAATTCTCAGGACTTTGACGGCTTCTTTTGGGGGATAAAGGAGCAGAAAATTGCAGTCTTCGCTTCTTGAATGGCAACGAGCCTTGGCTTTGACCCTTAGACATTTTCCTGAACTATGTTTGGACGCTTTAACTCAAGGAACAGCTATATTTGTTTGTTCAACCTCCAAATCTGCTTTGGGATCCTAAAAATCAAACGCTATTTCGTTGGTAGTGATGCTGAACCCGCAAGACATTGAAATTGCAAAATGTGAGATGACTCGAAAATTTAAGAAGTGCGAATCTGAACTCAAAGACAGAACTTCTAGTCAATGCGACTAAGATTGTTTCAGATGTTGTCACAGCTGCTGAACTTACAAGAAGATTGACTTGGATTTGTTGTTGCTTCGATACTTTTGGGCCTTTCAATTTGCGAGGACCAGTGAGAAAAGTGTGAATCCAGCATGGATTGCTTCTTGCCGCGTCATGCACGTGTCAGGCCGTTTCCTTTTGAAGGTTGCACGAAATACGGATTATGACTAGATTGTCCATGCATGACTCGCATAAGTAGCGTGTGGAACGGGTCAAGCACACTCCAACCAAATGCTGGACTTATGCGTTGAATCTTTTTTACGAATCTACGAAGGCCGAGATAGAATTGTACTTTTCTTCCGCCAACAACACTCGTTCAAAATCGAACCGTGCCTCCAAACAACACGCGGCAGCAGCATCTCTCCGCCTGCAGACACGGCAACAGCAGCATCGGAGTGTTCGCTGCAGTTCGCAAGACTGCAGTACTGCTTCACAGGCAGGCTTGCCTGACTGCATTCAGTCATGCACCGCCAGTTGGTCGAGGCAGTCAAATGGGGGGTAGCTTCTTGGGACCAAGAGTCCAAGAAGGGAGGGGGTGAGGTACAAGAACCCCTCATCCACAAAGTGAATGTTAAGTAGAACCCTCATCCACAAAGTGAATGTAAAGTAGGGCTGCGCCCTATATTTGCTTTTCTTTGTTATTGCATCACTTCAAACATCATACCTCACCAACTGATACTAAATCATGAAAGCCAAGGATCGGAGGCATGACTATATTGACAAAAAGTTACTTTATTGCACACAGCTAGACAACAGATCCA
>JAAMXS010001147.1:0-27334 GCA_019693525.1 Cylindrotheca fusiformis | reverse complement strand
CCAAATTGCTCTCTGAAATACAATCACTTTCTTCATCAGTAGTTCCTTCATTTTCCACAGCTTCCACAGAAGAGCGACTATTTGCAGAGAGCTCGCTTCCCGTTGTAGGCATGACAGCAGACCTTGTTGGTTTTATTAGAAAGGCCAATGATGGAGCGACGGCTGATGAAAATGGAGCGCTAGTTCAGCACGAAAAGCTTTGCGAGGTCTGCGCCTCTGAAAATCGCCCCAATCACGACCCGCACGGGCGATTTTCAGGACTATTTTCCGGGTTAAAAAATTTACAAAAGGAACCCCCTTAGGCGTCAAACAATGAAGCAAAGAGGTCTCATCTCGTCTCTGTAGAAATGAAGTACAGTCAGACAAGACAAAACTGTAGATTGCAAAAGCAAAAGTTGGTCCACTCCGGGAATCGAACCCGGGACCTCTTCCACCCTAAGGAAGAATCATACCCCTAGACCAAGTGGACTTAACCGTTATCGTGAAAAAGGGTGTATATAATTTGAATTTTACTTCAAGATTCCGACTTGAAATTCTGTTTTCTTGAACCCCCAAAACCGATATAATAAGCAAAAAGAACTCTTGGCTGTCATATTTGGAAAATGTTGACTGTGTCACCACTCTCATCACAACATCGTACAGAGCTAAACAAGCAACTATATCGTAGCGGCCATGTACAAACAGTCTTCTTGCTTTAATAAGATTTGGTCGTCATCATTGTCCCCGTTTCGACAACATCAGGAGCGGTTGAGACGGTCTCATTCACGGTTCAACTTTTCCCACTACATCAATGGTGGCGGTTATCACAACAAGAACGATGATGGAACAACAGCGACAACAAGTGCTCCAGGAATTCTCAAAACATCCAAGTCGGCATCGTCGTCATCGAGGATGATGATTCAAGGAGAAACATTGGATTTGGCAGCAGATTTACGAACCTTTCGTCCTGGTGACAAATTGGAAATCCCTTATGAAATCACCATTGCAGACGCCATTCCAGAGTTTTGGCAATCGGTACGAAATTATACTTGGAGTTTCTTCCCGACTTTTAACAACCCAAAAAAAGAAAAGGCATATCTGTTTTTTTTGAAAGTGACGACTCACAATGATACGTTTTCCTTCCTTTATTCTTTATTGTACAATATACCATTCTCAGGCATTTCATTCACAAGATCGGATTAATACCTCACGGCCCTTTTGTCGACAAATGTTGGGTTTGCAAGATCGAGTCTTGCCCTTTTCCTTGGTCCTATTCTTGGCCAGTTCCATGACACATGCCGATTCGGCCAAGGTCCAAGTGGGATTTGGACGGGTCTCCTATGTATGGCCAGCCTTTGCGGGAGATACCTTTACAAAGTCCTTCACTTTGGAATCGATTCGAAATACATCTGATGGACACCATTCGGTACGTCGGTGATTCTCTACTTCATCTAGGAATAGCACCTTTCTCAACTTTTTCGATACTTCTTTCTTGGTTTTTCAGATTCTTCATATTACATGTGATTTGATCAATCAACGAGGTCGGTTGTGTATGCGAGCAGACAAACGAATGCTCTTTGATTTTTCCGTTCCTGAATCCAACCACACTAGTCCAATGGAAGAAAAGGCAATAGAAGCAGCCGACAATGATTCTTCGTCTCCCAATTTGTATTTGTTTCGAGATCATTTAATGAGCAAGGCACGGGGCCTACAATCCCATTCATTGGCCAATTTTCGACCTGGACAATTGATATTGCATTCCCTACATCGATCCCTCACCTTGACGCAAAGTCAACAATTGGCCAGTTTGGGTCGATTGACCCATGAGAAGCATTTTGATGTCCAAAAGTACGGTTCGGAATTGCTCATTCCTGGTGGTTTGGTATTGGGACTTACGTCAAGCGCATCGGCCAGAGATTTTCACGAATTGTTGCACGAAGAAATTGTCAATGTCAACTATGTCAATCCATTGCATCCGGGGAACATGGTAGGTGCCATTAGCTATATTCACTCTGTGGAAGAAGCCGTGGACGATTTGCAAGTGATTTCGGTACGGACATTGGGGATCAAGAACATGAACGTTCAAAACGAGTTGACAGATGTGGACTTGCCCCTGGAACTCTTGGATATGAGCAAAACTTTCAAGGCGAACGAAATTCAAAAATTGTGTAAAACCCTCTGTCCTTCCTTGCACAACAAAATAGTCGTACAAGTGGATCGACGGATCCTACGGCAAGCCCCACGTGAAGAAGTATTCTTACTTTAAAAATAGAGTACAATTAAACACTACTACTACTACTACTCACATAATCGTTTCGGCCGTTTTGCTTCTGCTTCTTCCTTCAATACTGTCAGCCCAAGCAAAACCCAGCAGTTTCACTCAGCACGTACTGGAGTACTGCTGGGTCGTTATTGGCCATCGCCAAAACATTCGATAGATGATACGATGGATACATACATGTTGCCCTATCACAATTTTTGCCTCCAGTGATTGAAGCAATGATAGGTCGTAGTTGATTACGTTTCAAATAAAACTGTATTCGTTCCAGAGATTTCATACAGTCATGGTAAACCGATCTTGTCGCAGTGTTTGCATGTCGATCAATTGGTAGAATAAACAAGGGTCCAAACATACAAAACGATGAATTCTGTTCCATGGCATGTACCACTCGTTGCAGGAGGAGTAGAGAATCTTCAACCTGTGAATCGATGCAGGTTGAGGAACTGGCACCCTTGGTCAAAATCAGCCGTCTCAGACCTTTCATGTTGGGCAAATAGGGCAAGAGATGTTCCAAGAGCGACTCGAGCGAATCAAAATTGTTGGATATATCGAGCGTCTGCAAAGTGGTGTTCTGTTGCAAACCATCCATCAGCGAAATAAGGGAATCAAATTTCAATCCCGTGGCCGATAGATTGAGTTCTTTCAACGATGTGATCTTGCTGGTCATTGTTCGAAAGGAGTAGTTCAAGTTTTGTTTATGGTAGATCCCTCCCAACATGTTTCGAGACAAGTTCAATGTTTGTATCGTCCTATTGGCGGTCAAGAACTCCCATATTCTGTGAATTCCAGTTCCTGTGATACCGCAACTTCTCAATCCAAGAGACTCTAGTTGGCTGTTCTTGTGGGATAGGAGCTGGGTGAACAACATCACAAGAACATCGTCTTCGGCATGCAGCAGCAAACCCCAATGAGTAAAGTCCAATTTCTTTAGGAAATTGGCATGTGGAAGAAAGGCCAGCACAGTATGGAATTGTTCTGCAGACATTGTAAAATCAAAGTGTTGTGTTGTCAATGATGGATCGTTCGCTTCCACCCGCCGAACAAACACTTCAATTTCCACACAGCCTCGCTTGGCTTCGGATTCCAGAAAGAAATCCTCTTCCTCGGCATCGAAGGGGTCGTAGTACAGAGTCATGTAAAGTCTCAACCGGGAAACTGCAAGTCTTTCTGGAAACTCGATCGCAGTTGAATTTTGAAAGGATCCAAGAAGGATTGGTTTTGGCTTTTCGAACATTCTGTCAAGAAAATCCGAAGAATTCAGAATTCTGTTGCATTGAATAAAATTTGTGTAACTAAGTGACGGGAAAAATAGTAAGAGTCCGTCATAGTATAGTGGCTAGTATCCCCGCCTGTCACGCGGGAGACCGGGGTTCGATTCCCCGTGACGGAGTATCTTTTGTTCAAGAAGTGCAAACACTACATGTAGTCCTCTTGTTGAGGATCAAAGAATACTTTTACTCCACTCCTATCAAATGGTCTCATAGCGGAAGATATTGATGATTCTAAGGAAAAGTCATATGAACGAAGAAAACGGCTGGTGTTGCTTGTTTCTATAAAAATTGGCTACTCCTCGTCAAGGAAACGGAACACATCAAGTATCCTCCTTTCTTCGCCATACAGTGTTTTAGGAGCGTTGTCACTATGCAGATTTTCCGGTAAGAGCAATGGATGATTCTTGAATCAAGCCGGATGACAGAAAACGCTCTTCAAGAGGAGCTGGGAAAAGCCCATATTTGTACAAATCATGGAGATCTCTCAAGGAGAGAGCTTGTACAGTTTTTCCTTTTGCGTCGTCCTTACCGCCTTTCTTATCCTTTTCGTCCTTTGTCTCGGCGGTGATCGGCTGGCCAAGAAGTTTGAGGAGAGGTCCGAACTCGCCACTCTCGCTGAGCTTGCTTCCAAGCCATTTTGAACAAGAATCGCTGTTTGTGCGATTATGTTCTACGATTGTACCAATCTTGTCTTCACGAATGAGAAGATTGGCCTCCTTATTGTCGGCATACAAGAAGGACTCGTCCACAACTTGCTTCTTTTCTTTCAACTCTGGAAAAATGGCCCACACCAACTCATTGAGTTTGTCTTGATCATACTTTTCATTACGCAAGATTGCAGTATTGACATTGTTCTTAGATTTGACAATGAATCCAGTATTGATCTCTCCTTCATCGAAGGATTGGTTTCGTTTGTTGCGAAAGAAGTGCAGGAAGGGACCCGAGAGATAGGCAATCTTTGCGAACAAATCCACCTGGTCCTCGGCGCCAAGGCCCTTGCACCACTGTTCCAATCCTTTCCGATCGGTGCTGGGCAATGCCTTGAGTCCGTAGATATCCGAACGGAGAGATGCATCCAGAACGGGGCATCGCAAACGGTTGTCGGTATGGCTAGCGTTCTCTTGAACGACCTTGGCACGTTGGATCCGAAATTCCAAGGATACCTCCTTGTATCCTAGACCTACTATTTCCACAATAGTACGTTTGGCAGTTGGCATTGTGCAGTGTAGTTTTAGTTCTTCTTTTTTCTTATCTGAAGAGGATTGTTTGTGGTTGCTTGCACAAAATAGCTCCTGTTCTCAAAATGATCCGTATCTTTTGATACGAGAATTTGATCAGAAGCAAGGTCATAAAAGCCCATCCGTTCGAGCGCGCCATCGAGCAGTGGCCTGTGTGCTACTACTGAAATCTCCAATACTGTAGCATACAACATAAAAGAAAAAAAAGTTACATGAGAAAGATGATGCTTGGTAAATAGAATACTACTAATTTTGGTAGTTACATCGTTTGATGTAGTGTCATTGCTAGCAACAGTCCTTGGATAGAACCCAGATTCGTTTTAGGTTGTGGTCATCAATCCTTCAATTCTTAACTTCAGTCAAAGCAATTTTTCGTGCCCGTCCACTTGGTCTAGGGGTATGATTCTTCCTTAGGGTGGAAGAGGTCCCGGGTTCGATTCCCGGAGTGGACCTTTTTTGTCTCTCTCCCTTTGTCCAACAGTCGTCCGCATTGTCACTTTGATTCTTGCCATATCATCTCATGTGTTTGAGTTGTGCTTGTGTCGCTGCAACAATCACTTTATTGTAAATTGTGAGCGAGTCTTTTCTTGAATTATTTGTGGAAAATAACAAGCAATGGAGGTGGTTCCAAAAGAAGTCCACGAAGACTGGATTCAATTGAAGCGACTTTTGCATCGAATGAAAATCCAAGAGGACCTGATCGATGAGGAAAAGCAATCCTGGCATTCGTTGATCTTACGGGCTCAAATGGCACAAGATCTATGGAAATCCGTCAGTCCTTATATGGCCCGAAAAGATTATGATGAATATCGAGAGTTGGGTCAAGAAGTGGATTTCTGTTGTCGACGAGCCCACGATAGGGCGAATCAACGACGGCAGATGCAACGATCGACGGATCTTTTGGACGATATCTTTTTTGACGATCCTGCAGATGACGCGGCTGAATCGGATAGCGAATCGGAAATTTCATCGGAAGCATCTTCTTCTTCGAGACAAGATGATGATGATGATGATGACGATAAATCGCAAGGCTCTGAAAGCCAGCACGATGAGGACTCTGATGCAACGACGAGCAATGCTCCGAAATCTGCCCCCTTGTCCTATGAAGAATTGCAAAAGGCCCAACGGGAACAAATGGAAGAAGCAATATCACAAATGGCACGTCACATGGTGGAAGCCACGCAGGGGATATCTACCACACTGCAGCAACAAAATAAGGGTACTTTGAATGAACTCGAAACGGTGGCCGAGCAAAATGTGCAAGATGTGACAAAGATTGCCCAAGATGTTCAACAACACAATCAAAAACAATGGAGAAAGAGCTTGTCCACATGGTCTATGATGTTTTCCCTTGTAGGGGTCTTTTTGTTTGCGATGCTGACCATATTTACGTTGCCCAAGGATCCCAATGCGCCGACTCTTGTGGGCAGGAATGGAATTCTTCTAAGGGGCATATCTTGGACCTCCAGACAAACTGTATCCGCTTGGAAGTGGATCCAACAGGAGACAGGCATTTTTTTAGCGGGCGACAATGATGATGATGATGATGACTATGGTGCGGATGGAGAGGAAGGAGCCAAGACTCCAGAGGACTGGGATCGCCTCTTTGAAGAAAATGAAAGGGAACGCATCGAAAAGCAAAAATTGGATGAATTTTTGGCCAACCAAAAAGCAGAAAGGGAGAGAGTGGCAGAAAGGGAGAGAACAGCTGAAACGGTCAAGATGAATAATGTTCATAAACAGACGGACTGGCGTACTGCGCTTCTTGAGGAAGACGACGTGGAGGACGAGCAGGATCCATTTGCTAAGAGAAAGCCCGCGAAACTCAACGAGGAAGAGCAGGATCCTTTTGCTAAAAGAAAGCCTGTCAAACTCAACGAGGAAGAGCAGGATCCGTTTGCCAGAAGAAAGCCTGTCAAACTTGACGAGGAAGAGCAGGATCCATTTGCTAGAAGAAAGCCTGTCAAACTCAAGGACGAGGAAGAGCAGGATCCATTTGCTAGAAGAAAGCCTGTCAAACTCAAGGACGAGGAAGAGCAGGATCCTTTTGCTAGAAGGAAGCCTGTCAAACAAAAGGACGAGGAGGAGCATGATCCTTTTGCTGGAAGAAGAGCTGTTGGAGCGAGTGACGAGGAGGAGCAGATTTCTTTTGCTGGAAGAAAACCTGTAAGGTTAAGCAACGAGGAGGAACACGAACATTTTACTGAGAGCAAGCCTGCAAAAGTACCCTCCAAAGACGATGATCCCTTTGGTGGCAGAAACCAAATGGAAGAAAAATCGAGTGGCGACGACAACAATGATGCCAATCGGTTTGCTGGAAGAGAGCCAGTCATATCGAATACCGACAACGATGGTGATGCAGTTGACGATGAGCTTGGAAATGATAATAGTGAGGACTATGAAGACTCAGAAAAGTCAGAGCTAGGGTTGGAAGGGAATTCTAAGGACAGCGACAGCAGCAATGACGATAACAATGCTGACTTCCCTAGAGAAGAAGAGGACAGTGAACCAGATGAGTTGGAAACAGAGCAACGGACCGGCCATGCAGACGGGTCCGCGGCAGATCACAGTGCTGACGATGAACAACATGTGGAAGAATCGATTGCTGCTGCGAAGGATGAAGAGATTAATGATGAAGAAGAAAAGCATGTCAAGGATTCGAAAGATGCCGATCTGGACGATTTGCTGGCTTCCTTGAACAGGCAGGCTCAAAAGGCGCAAAAGGAAAGAGAGACAATTATCCAGGATCAGCATGCCTTTGCTCGCACCGATTTTGCTAAGTCTCGTTTCTCTCCAAAAGATCTTCGTATGGCAGCCAATGCCGGAGACACCGATCTCGTTCGGGCCTACATAAGTCAACGACCAGAATACGTTAATCGACAAGACAAACATGGTTGGACGCCGGCAATGTTTGCCGCACGAAAACTGGATTACTCAACACTTCAAGTACTTATAAACACCGACGGCGTTGACTTGGAAATACGGAACAAGAATGGTGATAACGCTATGGACATTGCTCAGAAATCATTGGGTGGTCAGAACCACCCAGTCATATCCTTGCTAGGTGTGGATTCTCTCCAGAATGAGATAATGGAAATAGAGGATCAAGAAGAGGCCTCTAGATTGAGACAAGAAGAAGAGAGGCGTGAGCAAGAGCATCTTGAGCATCTTGCAATGGAAGAACGAAAGAGACTGGAGCGGGAGGAAGCTCAGAGACAAGCCGAGGAAAGAAATGCCCGTAGATTGAGAGGAGAACGAGAGAAGCTTGAGCGCGAACACCGTGAGCGTATTGCTAGGGAAGAGCAAGAGCGGTTGGAGCATGAGGAAGCTAGGAGACGAGCCGAGGAAGAGATGGAAGCAAGACGTCTCGCGGAGGAAGAAGCCGCTCGCAGAGCCAGAGAAGAACAAGAGAGGCTGGAGCGCGAGCACAGTGAGCGTATTGCTCGAGAAGAGCAAGAGAGGTTGGAGCATGAGGAAGCCCAAAGACGAGCTGAGGAAGAAATCGAAGCTAGGCATCTTGCGGAGGAAGAAGCTAGAGTCAGAGACGAACAAGAGAGGCTGGAGCGCGAGCACCGTGAGCGTATTTCTCGAGAAGAACAAGAGAGGCTGGAACATGAGGAAGCCCAAAGACGAGCTGAGGAAGAACACGAAGCAAAGCGTCTTGTGGAGGAAGAAACCGCTCGTAGAGTCAGAGAAGAACAAGAGAGGCTGGAGCGCGAGCACCGTGAGCGTATTGCTAGAGAAGAACATGAGAGGCTGGAACGCGAGGAAGCCGAAAGACGAGCCGAGGAAGAAAATGAAGCACGGCTTCTTGCGGCGGAAGCTGCGCGTAGAGTCAGAGAAGAGCAAGAGAGGCTGGAGAGAGAGCACCGTGAGCGTATTGCTAGGGAAGAGCAAGAGAGGCTGGAGCGTGAGGAAGCCCAAAGACGATTCGAGGAAGAAAATGAAGCAAGGCGTCTCGAGGAGGAAGAAGCCGCTCGTATGGTCAGAGAACGAGAGGAAGAGCAGAGGCTCGAAGATTTGTACCAAAGAGCTTTGGAAGAGGAAATGGAAGAAAGAATACGAGCTGGAGAGCAGCCGCCTCCAGCTGGGTATTTCGAGTATGTGCGCGAGGGGAGGAGCCGTCTTGATGCCATGCTAGGAGATCAAGGGAAAGTGAATGCGAACGCCGATATGCATCAAAGTCCCAAGATAGTGATTGACCAAGCGGATGAATCGGATACTGCTGAGTATATTGAAGACGAACATGACGAACTCTAAGCTCCATCTACCTTAGGTCTCCCTACATCCTCACAGATATGATCATTCACTACTTATACGATGGTTAATAAACTTATGGTTAGAGCTTGTGAGATCCATCTTAGAACGAATACTTGTGATGAGGTTTTTTTCGAATGAGGTGTCTCCTGGATTTGTTCCATTCGTACCGATCCACATGCTCTCCTGACAACAAAGCTCTTGCGGCATGGCACTTTATTGCGATGGTATTCTCACCCATCTGATTTGGATGCAATGTTTTTGTTGCATCCATCCTCCATATGACCCATCTTCCACACTTCTCGTTGGCCGTAGCTTTCTCGAGTGCCTCTCTGTATGTACACTGCATGCAACATGGTGGTTGAATGAATCCCAGACGTGCAAAGAAGCATGTCTCGACAAAGAGGTCTGCGATTTCCTTCTCCGATAGCACTGTCGATAACATTCTTGGATTGGTGATGGGATCTACGTGAGTAAGCGAACTTGGGCCAAACGTGGAATCCGAAGCGCCTGCGAGAGATGTTGGCGTATTGGCAAACGCCGTGGCCTTAGCAACCAGATTTTCAACGCCTCTCGTCTTCTTGTTAAGAATATTTCCCCCATTCGACTTTTCTTCTACTATGTCAAGCTGACTCTTCAAATCGCGCAGAGCGTGATTAAGATTTGATGTTGGAGCAGTATTGATCAAGGCCATGTACTTTCTGGAGTCCTGCTTGCTTATCCACCCTCGTGCTTGGTATGAAGAGACACGTTCCTTCAATTCTTCAAGCGGAGACTTCTGGATATTTTCGCCATTTCGAGGAGACAGGATTCCCTTCAAAATATCGTTTTCTGGCTGACAGGCAACAGGTACAACGCAAGAAAGCGACTCGCTGAAGCTCGTTGCTGTACCGAAGTTCTCCTGGGAAACACTGTGCAGTGTCTCTCGTGAGGCTTTCAAAAACTGCTGATAACCAAGCATGACAAAGCTGAATGTACCCGCTTGTCAATATCTAGAAGCCAATGATACGATGCGTTTGAAGGGATGACGATCAAAGCCTAATAAACATGCCCTTTGATTTGTTGCTTTCTGACAACAACGACAAAAAATGTGAAGAGCCGTTGGTCAATATAAATATTCAGGAACGTAAAAATATATACCGAGGCTGTCCAGCTTGCCTAATCAGACGACTAGTTCGATCTTAGCCAACACGTCAGCCGTGGGGAGTACATACTGTACATAAGAGAAAGATTGTCTTTATTTTTATGCACGACAATAACAAAATACAGATCGAACGATAGTTCTGTCATTGGAAAGGAGATTGCAGGAGCTTTTGTCTCGATCAATTCAGTTCGTAGTTTCCTGTCTCAGGCGCTGTTTCTCCTTCATGTATCTGTCTCGTACATCCCCAATCATGTCTTCCCCAAGCACCAAGCTGCAACGATGATGGCACGCGGCCTCCAGCACGGCCACATCCATGTAGGCAATATCGTCATCATCATTGACTTCCGTTAAATCCGTTTCCGTCTCAGAAACACCTTGAGTGGCCGTAGTTTCTTGCCTCTCTTGATTGGTGCCGTGGTCGTTCCAGTTCGCAAGCTGCTTACTGAATTGTGAGCTTGTTCCCGTTGAAGCCGCTGTAAACTGGCTCCAATTGACGGGGCGCATCTCGAGCAAGACTTGGAACGAGTGGAAGAGGCTTTCGCCTTGAACTCTGCGCTGACGCTCTCTGATTTTTGGGCGGAAGTAACAGATCACATTAAGCATTCCTTGCAACGGCGCCATGAATTGAGCAAAAATCGAAAACCCAAAAAATCCAGCTGTCTCCACAATGCGTGCCTGCCAAAAATACAAATCAATGATGCGCAGAATAATCATGCATCCGTATGGGATCAAACAACAAGAGAGGAATATTAGTGATTGAATCCCAGTCTCTCTAGCGATTGAGCTGCCACGATTCTTGTTTGCATGATACTTGGCTTGCATTTTTTTCTCTTGCTTTGCCACGGTGTAGCACAATGCGAACGTGGAACAAAGCTTGACCAATGTTAGCAAGTTCAGTTCCATCAACCCCGACATAAACACGAACGTAGCGCGCTGTTTATTTCCTTCGACACAAGATTCATCCTCTTCATATCGACATCCGAAGGGGGACGGGGCTGCCCAGCCATACAAGAACATGTCGTGGGCAGCAAACATGTTGTAAGACAAGCCCACTGCCACTCCGCATAGTGAATAGCACCAAGGAATTATATGCAACCAGGGCTCCACTCGCTTCGAAAAGACCTTGCCCGTCCATCTGGTGCGAATACTAATATAGTAGTACGCAGCGAGAGCTGCATTGTAACCCGTGCATGTAACGAATATGAAGGCGAAGACAGCTGCCGTTGCTGTGCAAGAAGCTTCGTTTCCAAAAGCTCCATATATTCCAGTCTCTTTTGGGCTTGCTAGACTCCCTAACATGAGAAACAAGGCAACCACAATGTTCGTGGCAGAGATTCCCACCCATAGCCGACCGTACACCTTCTGCAGTCTTTCCTTCCGGTCTAGAAGGATGTGATAGATGATAATACCGGAACAGAAAATAGATATTATTGCTGGAACTTTCGGGGTCCAAAAGAGTGCCTTTTGCTGCTCGTAGGAGTAAATGGATGTCATGATTTGTTTACGTTGTTGTAATTGGAAAACTGACTGTGAGAAGAGAAATGTTTGAAAAAATGCTAGCGCGAGAATTATGGGAAAGCCCTCAAGGTTTGAAATGCTCGCACAGTTCTCCCCCGTATGCTTAAGAATTATGGCATTCAAGGTCTGTTCAGATTTCGCTCATTGTGGTGCCCAGGGTCGCACAATTTCCCATTCCCTGTCCGAAACAAATATGACATATGGCAGAACGAAAACGACGTACTATTTATTTTCAGCATTTGATAAATGAAATATGAGTAGTATCCGGATCTTTTTCTCCGTTTCTGTGTGTCCTGATGATGTTGTCCACCCCATCTTGGCAGCTATATGTAATCAACTCAGACGCCATTACTCAATCCTGCATGCAGAATTGACATAATAGCATCGCCCATTAATTGCTCCGCCCAGAATGACACCAATCGTGGTTGGGAACAGATAAACGCGGTAAGAGAACAGGTAGACGCGAGAAGAGAAGGGATTCTCTGGATCCTCAAGCGACTTCCTCTCTAATCGTTTCAAAACGTTCAATAAATGTTCATTTGCTCGCGGAAAGAGAATAGTTCTCTGCGCACTCGTGACTGCTGACGTTCATCAACCCAAGAGCGAGACTTGAACCACTCTTTATTAGATCGTATTTTGGGTGTGTAGGAGAACGACTCGCTCCTCAGCTAGACTTGAAATGTATCAATAGACTAAGATGTAGATGTATTACTAAAGCGAGGACTGACGACCTGTGCTAGTGGACTGAGAACGCAGGTTTGGGGCTTCGTATTAGCATTCGCGACTCTTACCACTAGTTTTTTTTTAATCCGCATGCATGTTGGCTCTTCTCAACTTTTTTCCTGGATTGGTACATCAGCGCAGAGCCTGGGCATTGGCGCTTCAAAAACAGATTCTCAGCATAAAACACAATGGCATTAGACAATAAATGAAGGGAACTACTTTAGTCAATTGCTGCTAGTCCGATAATGATGCTTTCAACGCTCATTTGCTTTTCCCTTGTCTGACAAAAGGCAGGGTGCCATACAAGGATTTGTCATTTTGTGCTTCTAAACTAAGCATTGACTAGTCTTTTTACGATTCCACACTCAATATGGGATGCTCTCTAGGCACTCTACTCCTCTGTCCCCATTCTTCAGTTCATGAAGTCGAGTGACAATAAGCTTAATTCAATTCATGGAAAGAATGATGATGGTCCAGCAACAGCCAGTTGGAAGAACGACACCATTTCGGTCGACATACAGACGCCCCAGCTACCTGTCTCATTCTCGACGTTATCGCTACCGTAGCAGAAACAGACATTGGAACTTACGTATTGGTATAGCGTCATGGGGTCTTAGTTTAGTGTGTGTGGTCTTCTAGACTGCATAGATTGGAATCCACGAGTATGTGAAGCAGTGCATTAGAATAGTGTTGAACAGCCAAGAGGAAGCTTCTTATTCTTCTGGTCCGACATAGGGGAAGGAATTATGTATAGACTCGTCTTTCACTGCCTCCAAAGTAAAGGTAGCCAAGTCTGTGAAAGTCACCATGCCCATCGGGGGGTTCTTTCGAGCCACTATTTTCTTTCCTCCTTTCCCCTTTTTGAGCCCACCAGGTCGTGAGATGATAAATTTAGTTTTAAGCTCGTCTCTCATTTCGTAAAAATAATCTTGAACGTCAGCGCATTCCTGCATGTTAGGTCCAATGCCCACCATCCACTCGCCAACAACCTTCTTCATAAATTTCATAGTGAACGGATGTGTGCCGTCCGGATGAGCCACAAAAGCACCTGATTGGAATAAGAAAACCTTGGCGGATTGCAATTTTTCCATTATCTCGATAACCTCTTTCACAAATTGGAGGATCTTGCCGACAGGAAATTCTTTCGGTTTTCCCTTGGGTCCGTTTACACAGCAAATGACATAGTCGCTTCCCCTTATGGTTTTTTCAATATTTGATTTTGCATCACTGGCAAAGCAATCACCTTCCACGACGACGAGATTCGCATGTTCCTTCACGGCCAATTTTGATGGAGAGCGGACCATAACGCGAACCTTTTTCCCTTGTTTCAAGGCTTGGTCCAGAATTTCACTGCCTGTATCGCCAGTAGCTCCAAAGATTGCAATCGTTTCTTCCATTGTGATCTTTCTTTTTTATGATAACTCTCTCTCTTATCCACCCAAGGCTTTTGCAGTTGTTGGAAAGGAATCTCTTCGAGTTGTAAAATGGTGACAGCAACGATTGCAAAACGCAAACATCAGTTTAGAATCGTATCTAGGGAAAATCCGAACTGTTTCTTCTCAAATCTCTCGGTTGATGGGCAGACTAAAGATGAAAGAAAAAGAACTATTTGAGTTCAGACTTTCGAAGATCTGATGGAAAGATACCAAAGGCTGGCAAGACTTACGAGGTCCTTTTGTGAACTAACTTCGCATAATATTCCAGAGTTGAGAGAGCTTTCTTCCCTTCAAGAAAAGAAAAACATTCTGCTCCCTTTACAGAAGTACTACTCTCACGTTGCATTTGCAGGAGGAAACGATTCCGAACTATTCGTCAGACAAGAAAGCGACAAATTGGTTGCTTCTGATCAGAAGGTACGAGGTCGTTAATCCAAGATTGGAGAAGCAGGAATGATTTCGTTCAACGTCCAGAATCACGCCCAATCAGTGACCTCTTTTTTTTGCTTAATATCAACGTTCAATTTTCCGCCACGTAATACGCAGAGGTGACGAGCGGAGGCTTCCCCCCTCAAGTCACTCTTCCGATCGAGCATATATTTGGCAACGGTTCTCATCTGTCACACGAAGACAGAAGGCAAATGAGAAGGGGTAGTTCGTTACACATGATGATGTCGCCAATTGTTTTTCAAATTGGCCAATCAAAAGCCTCCACCTCATCTGATGTTCTGTTGGATCTTCAAACTTCCCATTCTGTGTAGGAAGTTGACCAATGGATTTTGGATTCCAGAATAAAGAATTCCTTCACGATAGAAAAATGAATTCTGTGCTGGTTTGGAAATCCAAGGTTCCCAATTTTTCTGATCTCATAATTCCAATTGTGACATCATACAAACACACACCTTTCAACAAACTCTTCCAAATCAAAATGATTTCCAAGATCCCTGCCTTCCTCTTCACCACTGCTTTGTTTGGTGCCCATGAAGCTTTTGCCTTCACCCCAATGACCAGCAACGACTCTAGGCCTTCTACTTCACTGAAGTATGCCGAGACTGAAGCGTTGGCTGATCCTGCAAGGCTTGAGTCTTTTAGAAATTCCATCATCAGGACTTATGAACGTGAAGAACCCCAAGTTACATCGTCTCAATTGTTGACTGAACAACTGAGTCGAGAGTTCACAACCGGGAGGCGATATCTGCTTGCTGCTTCTGCCATCAAGGAGCTTTCTGAAGAGTTCTACGATGCTGAAGAGCAACAACGTTACAGAGCCATTGGGCTCATTGAATTTGCCAGAAATAGTGGCATCAAGCTCTCTGACTACGCAAGTAAGGTTGACAAGTCTCCTATCGACACCTCTCTGAGTAAGGAAGACTTCCTCAAGGAACTGATTCTTCAAGAAAAGCAGGATGTGAAAGTCCTGAATCAAGCGATGGCCAAGGCCGCCTCAAATCAAGATCTTGTGGCCTACTTGCAAACAATTCGGTCAGAACATGTCGACCGTCAAAAGAATCTGATGAAAGCGCTTTCTGCTTCGTTTGATGTGGATAGCACCCTGAGTACCGTTGACTCTACTGCAACAGAAAAAACTTCTCGTTTCAGTGAAGAGCTAGTTCGCAAGGTCGATATGAATGACTCTGTCCAATCTATTGCCCGGTGGTATGAAAACCAACTTCAAGGGTTGGGAAGAAATTTAGAGATCATGATCTCCCGTGCTGGACACATCTCTGCCACTGGTGCCGCCACGGCTGTCGGTGCAACAGCTGCCACTGCTGCTGTTGTTGACTCAAATCCTGAGCTTTTGGATTCCATCCCAATAAATCCAGAAGATTTCCTTCAAGTTATGGACGGGGCGTCAAATCTATTGGAAGAACCAGGTATGTTGGTTGATACAATTCAGCAAAGTATTGTTGAAACTGGCACACTGGCGCAGTTGGTTGACGTTGTCGCTGGACTATATTGAACACAAAAAAGATAGAACATACTCATCAGAGACGAACTAATAGTTTAGGACGAACAATTTTGCTTACTATTCATTATTTCAACGATTTCCAGTAGCTGGATCCAAACAGCAACGCCCAAAAGCTTGCGCCAGAAAAAGACGGTTTGGATACTTTCTAGACCTCTTTACAGAATGTCTTCTGACCAAGGTCGGCATGCGTGCTCCAACCGAACATGTACTACATTCACTACGTAAACCGGGGGTATCTTCAAACAATGCGCGTTTGGAATTCATTCAAACGTGAATGTCTAACGGCCGAACGTGCGTGGCGGAAACTGATTGGATTAGATGGGATACGCGCCAGTGCACGTTCTACCAGACCGCTACGTAAACATCCATACTGAGTTGGCGCTAAAATCGCTAAAGCTTCCGAAAGTGCCTGCAGTACAATGCATCATAAGGCATCAATTCGACTCAACGGACTACACAACATTTGAACTTCTAGAAACGCATTGTGATGCAGAACCAAAGTTTACTGTTATGAGTGTCTTTGTAGTGCACTGCAGTCTTCGAGCCCAGCCAAATTATTCTTCTCCGACTCCCAGCATAGGACCAAATTTTGTCAGCAAAATCTGCTGTACCAACTCTCGAATCTCAGCTGTTTGAACAGTTATGAGTCGACATACCATGGGAAAGAAGGCGGCTTTCTGCTGTTCAAAGTGCTCTTGATCAAAAGCAAGAATCGCTTTGAGAAGGCAGACAATTGTAGAAGCAAAAGTAGTACAGTACGTTGCGACCTTGATTCCTCCACCCATTCGATGACCCTCTTTCGACTCAGATTCAGAAAACTTGGAAAACACATCCTCCATAATTTTGAGTAAATAGGGAATTGCGAAAGATTGGGAGGCTCCTGCTTTTCCATTTTCATACAACGCGCTGAGAACTTGAATCATTACATTCGTGGCTCCAGCAGTCTGTGTCAGGAAGAACATGGCACTGCCTTGCGTTTGCGATAACATTGCAACGTTCATCAACGCCTCCTCTCGGTTTTCTTCGTCCATTCCCCATTCACTGAGAATCGCCTCTTGAAAGGCAAGGGCAAGATATTCATTCTTTGCAGCTATCTCTGCCATATCACGAGAGCGATTGAGTTCATCCAGTAAACTCTTGATGACACTCTCATCAAGAAATGGCACCAAGACGCTTTCATCCAACGACTCCAAGGCCTGCTGAAGAAAATGCGCAGCCACACAACGCACTTTCAATGACGGCACTAGCTTCACATATGATGATACTTCGAATGACTTAACAGATGACAACTCTGGAACAGGAAAATGAGAGAAATGTTACAACACATCGAACGCCAAGATCCCGGCACACATACCGTTGGCCTCCCCGACTCTCTGGTCCACACCCTTGGCCTCCTCGGCGTTCTGGTCCATGCCCTTGGCCTCCTCAGCGTCCTGGTCCATACCCTTGGCTTCCCCAGCGTTCTGGTCCAACTTCTGATTCGCGATCCCGTTGCCATGCTCACCATTTTCCTGAAACGCTTTGGCTTTTTCTTCCACCAACCTCTCCTTCGCAGATTGCTCGATATTAATGCCCTGGCAAAGAGTCTCTTGGTAGAAAGAAACTAGAGCATTGGACCAAACAACAGCATCTGATTCCTCAAGTTCCTTGATCTTCTCTGGCACTCGCTTTGAGAGTCTTTTGCATTCATGACATGCCACCCGAACTAGAGCTTCGCATGGCTCCCACGATTCTGCACCGTTGCACCAGAGTTGGATCAGTGACCCAACAAGTGGCCACAAATCGGAAGCTCCCTCTGCGCCTCTCATCAAGATAATTTCACTCGCAACATCCGTCATCGTACCAAGCGCGACTGGGGCGGTTGTCGCTATCCAACTGTCAGGAAAAGGTTGCTCGCCGTCAGCATGCCCTTTCATTTCCTGGCACACTCATCCAGTGAGAACGTTGAACCCAAATTATCCCAAGCAATACACCGTTTCGGCTGCGTACCTTGTCTGCAAACTTATAAACTTGAGATAAATCGCCGTCGCCTCCGTGCTGCATATCCGTAAAGCATGCCTCCAAAAGAAGCTCCGCTGGTCCAAGCGATCGCTTCGGTGCACTGCAAAATACGTCAGATTTACAAACGACAACAACGACAAATACTCGAAACTTCACAACATCACGACGTACCAATCCATGCTGCGAGCTACTTGTTCAAACTTGAGAAGGCCATCATCATCCATTGCTGGTGGAAGTGGTAGAGGCTTCCCGAGAAAATCTAAACTCGACATAGCCGGTGATTCGGAAGTGATCGAAACAACAGGTGAGACGTCATTCTTTGCAGCCTCGCTGAAAGAGGGTACAATTGTTTCTTGGAGCACAGCTGAAAGTTGACGGTTTGAAAACAAATAGCCGTGTCTCAATAGAATTGCGCGCAATGCAAGAATACTGCCACGTTGGATGAGACATCCTACACCACCGGCTTGGCTTGGGGCAGTAGATTTCGCTGCTGCTGCAAGCCCTTCAAGTATCGGCCGCCACAGTACCATTTCCAACGATTCCTTTTCGCTTAGATCTGCGTACGTGTACCCATGCTTACTTCGATCTTCGGTTTGTGAGCCAGATATTGGGGGTAGTATGCGACCCTCGGCAATGAGATCTGCATAAATGGCTGAATGACACAAGGCTCTCATGGATACCCCAATCGGAAAGCGAGACTCGGTGTTGTCCTGCTGTACAAATGACAATGACGCTCGGCACATCAAGACAAAGTCTTCGGCAGTAGAGTTTCGATTCCTTATGTAACTGGCTGACAATTCTCCATCTTCCTCGTCCTCCTTCGTGTCTTCTTCATCCGACGTTTTGGAACTGGGAAGTCTGCAAAGCTGATCCAAATGCTGGTCTAGTAGGCGTTGCAAAATATTGATGGCTTGCACCATTATTTTCTCGCTAGAGTCTCGAGATGCCACCATCAAAATATCAAAGAGGATCTTCCATCCACTTTGAAGGTTGTGAGCTTTTGTGCTCACCATTTGATCAATGCACTGCAAGATGAGCTCGCGGTTCGTATCTGGTGTCCTTGGGTTCTCTATTATCAAGAGAAAGGGCTTCAAGAATGTCCTTTGAAATCTTGTTTCAGACAGCTCTGGCTTCTCCAAGAATTTTGAACTAAGCTGCTTCAAAGAGTCAATCGCGAACACACTGACCATCAGATTTGTATGGCAACCAATTTCTGCAAAGAAATCGGCCATAATTTCCCACACCTGTGTCCAGATGACGCGAGGACGAGAATCCATGTTGAAATCCGCGACATCAACGAGTCGTTGCAACGAAAATATGCTCGGTCCATCCTCGCCGTGGGTGGAGCCATCATTTGCAGAAGAGGATTTTACTCCCGTGATGCTACGCTTGCTATCACCTTCCAGCTCTGTTCGTGAAACTGTGACAAGCTGCTGTATGAAATGACCCAAGCTGCGGGCAGATAGCTTCACCGTGGAAGAGAATACGCCATCAATCAATTGTTCACTAAACGATTCAAGGATGGCACGTTCGTTCATCTCTGTCCTTTCTTTGGTTTGGACAGCCTTGGCCTGCTGCTGGTTCGCAAAGAATCCATCCCCAAACGTTTTAGTAGACCGTTTCGGAGCCTTCGACTCCTGCTGCTGCAAGAAAGACTCATCCGAATCCAAGCCTGACGCTGCCATTCGCATTCTTGCCAATTGGGATATGCATTGTAAGACTGGTCCCCAGCTTTCACCCAGATACTCTCCGTCAATGACGGCAATGTTCATGAGCGTTCGGATAGCCTCAATATTCTTGAACTTCATTTCCTTGATTGATCCAAGAAAGGTGAATTTCGCCAATGAATTGACAAATGTATCCCGTGCCAAGGACATGTCGCTATGTGAGACGACACGAATGGCATAAACAAAACCATTCAGACAAACTCGAATGCTTCGTTCATCTGACGAAGATTCCAACACTTGAGACATTATTCCGATCAAGGGACCCCACGTGACATCCATCATTGGTTTCACAACATCTGCTGGGGCAACAGAATCAGAAAGATTCTTTTCGGACGCATTTGCTTTGCCTCGTCGCCTTCGGATCAGTTGTGCCGTAGCTGTCATCATCTCTTCTCGTTCTTTCTCGAATTTCTCACGCTTACGTTCCTCTGCCGAGGCCCCAAATAGAGTGCTGTCTGTAAAGAAGCTTGTTTCCATCACTTCGGCGGCTGCTCTCGCAGCGTCATCTTCCTTGAGTGAAAAGGGGCTTTTCTTGATACGTTCGAAAATGCCAGCCAAGAAATCGGCTGGAAGATCAGATCCGTTTTCTCCAATGCCGCGATTGTTTTTCTGAAATCCTTCCAGTGTCATCCGCCTCTCTGGTTTGATAGAAGGATTGTGCAAATCGGTGTTCAACATGATGACCGAAAAGGCTAGAATAAAGGCCGTATCAGCATTTGGGAAAACACCTGGGTTTTGGTGAGTAAACCGTTCCGCGAACTTTTCCATGATACGATCAATCTTCTGGGCCTCTCCTGGCAATCGAAATCCACTCAGAAACAATCGAATGGCGTCGTCAAACATCAAATCCTTAAAATCCAGTGCTTCCGTATAGTGCTGCAATATTCTAAGGAAGAAGCCACTGCCACCCTTTTCAGCTTCAACGTCCGGTGTCTTCACAAAACACGCATCTGGTTCCTTGCCCAGCACTTCACCCATTTGTGTCTTGTCCAATTTGTCTTTGTTTTCGAGAAAGAAGAGAGCAATTTCCTTGGCATCAAGTGTGACAAATCCATTGTCAATAAAGTATTTCAGTCCTGATTTCAAAGAAAGCGTGAATCGAATCGATCCCACTTCGAAACTCTGTTCAGCGTTGCGCTTGCGATCAAAGGCATGGACGATTTGATCGGCCAGTTGGGACGAAGCATTCTCGAGTGAGGTGGTGGAATTGGACCGTGATATGTTGACAAAGCTTTCGTCCAATTCATCAAGCTCAGTCAACACCAGCTGCTCCACTTGCTGCGATTTGAACCGGCCGACATCCTTCAATCCTAAAATGCCACGAATCTTGCTTCCTGCAGTATCGTTGATTTCCTTGTGATTTGATGCTGGCATACCCAATGCCTTGAGGAACGTATGCAAAATACTCACGAGAACTTCCACCGCGGCAAGACTAAGTTCAAAATGCTCCTCTGCGTCTTTCTTCGAGAGGGTGGACGTTGGTTGTGCAGTCGATTTCCCAGACAGTTTGGTAAGGTGAAACACAATATCCTTGTACAGGTTCATCGAATCAAAGTCACAGTCGTAATTCAGAAAGATCTGCGTCAGCAAAACTGGATCATTGCACAGACTTCGAAGGCTTTCCAACACCAGTGCCTTTTGGGCAAACGACGAGTTGTCTGAGTGCAGTACCCGCAGAAAAATGTTGGTCATAAAGATTTGAATTTCATCCTTCAAGTGCGTCTTGAATTTGTAAACCAGAAAGAGAAACGTTTTTTGACTAATGAACGCAACTTGTGTGTGATTGGACATGCAGTTTTTGAGCAATGCCACGCAAAGCTGTGCTTGCACCATATGCACAAACTTTTCTCCCGAACAAAAAAGGTCTCCGGCACATTCCATAATTTGACAAATGAGTTCCAAGCTCAACACCTTGTTGCTGAGAGCAAGTGGATCTACTGTGTTGGTGGTAAAGATTTGTCTTGTCAGAAAATTGGCCGCCGTGACCGCCTTGTCATCAATTCCTTGCAGTTCCTTGGCTGACAATTTGACCAAACTCCTCATGAGGTAGTAGGCATCGGTGTAAAACAGGGAATTTTGTTTGAGTGGTGATTCCTCCATGCGTCTCACAATGTTTGTACATATTTGCATCAAACACTTTTTTGCTGCCTTCTGGCATTCTTCGGATTTGGTTACGAGGAAAATGTGGAAGATGCTGCGAATGGCCAACAACATGGACGCCTCGTGAGCACTGCATTTTGGGGATTCCATGATCGTTTTGAAACAAGTAATACAATTGGACTGAACTGTATCTTTCGAGCTTTCTCCACATTTTTGGCAGGCCACCATGAGTCGGTGCAACAAAGAAGGATCCGGTTTATCCTCTGCCGGAGTTTCTCGATGCGATGGCCCACTACCGGTAAGGTCGTCCACTCCACCAGCACGTCCCGAGAAATAGCCCCTTTGAATCAACTGAGTTGTGCAGTTCAGAGCCATTTCGCATGCCAAATTTGTCTTTTGTGGATGTGTAAAGACCATAATGTATGCTTCCATAGTGTTGATTACGCATTCATGCATTCTTTCTCGTGTTCTTGGATCGTCTACTGGTTCTGAGAGGTTCTCCTCGACACTACTAGCACCAGACGTATTGGCCGTCTTGACGGTTGCGGCGGTCACAGTGGAGACATCATCAAATGGCTTGAGATCATCCTCGTCCGGGGCCTTTGAAAAGTCACCAACGGTCGACTCGAGGTCTTCGTCGTCCTCCGGATCTTGTTGTTTTTGTTCCTTCTGCTGGGCTTGTAGGTGCTCGTCCAGACTTCGTTTTGGAGTCGCATCCGCTGGCTTTTCTTCTTCACTCGGTGGCCATGATTCAAATTGAAATTTGTGCATTCCCATGACGGCTTCTCCTAGCTTTGCTTGGACATCCTAAGGACGAGTTTGTCATTGAAAGAAAACAGGGGGGTGTCAGAGGTTAAGAAAATGTCTATCAACCAAAAACTATTGTCTCTCCTTCGTTTCAGTCTTTTATAATGATTTTGAAATATCGAATACAATACTCACTTTGAATTTTCTTCCTCTCAAGTCTTTCTGAATCTTAATTGTATTGGGTATCAGGAGGGTATGAACGAACTGATAGTGCTCGGAATCATCGTGCTCGTTCTTGCCATTGATTGCCTTGGAAAAGCCGGCCAAGGCATCGCTCATGAATTGTGCCATTTTCAGGCAATAGACGAATCTCTACTATTCCAACTGGCTGTGTGGTTAATATCTATTCACAAGGAGGAGGAGGGGACAAGGGACAACAATGATATGAGTTGTTTTGAGACTTGGAATGACGTCTAACAACGTCTCAACGGCTATTTCCTAGAGCGACAAGCACCAATAGAAATCAAATCACGTCCAAGAATCGACTCTTTGGAATAAATAAATAGGCGACCGTCATTGCTCCTGGTAATGCGCGCGCGCATTTTTTGGAAGCTGAGCCTCCGATTCTCCGATCCTCCGCTGCAGTCAACCGGGTCAATTGGCACAGAAGTAGTTTTTAAAAAATGAACCAAGAGAGCATTGCAACAAACCCAATAACGTCAAACAATCAAGAGAAGTCTAGCAGTAGCGCATAGGACCAGCTCCCACTTTTTGTGAAACTCACTACAAGATGAGTCGATGTGCGTCACATTCACGAACGACTTCGACGGTTCAAAGCAAACAAAAGCTGAAAGCGAAGAATCCGGAAAATCAAGCAGTACTGGACAAGCTGTTGGAAGTTCAAGAAAAGGCATCCTCGAATTCCAATTCCAACTACATTTTCGCCGTGAAAAGAGCCGTCAAATCGCTTCAAAGTTGCCCCACCCCGATCACCACACGACAGGAAGCTTGTCAACTCAAATACGTTGGTCCTGCCTTGGCCAAGATTATCTGTCCGACCCAGTTGAAAACTCCAACCAGTTCGTGCGATCCAGTTGTTGCCGCCAACCCCACCTCCCGGAAACGAACGCAAGCCGCCTCTTCGAACAGCGTCACCAGCGTCACCAGCAACAACAACACAGCAACAAGGGTCCAACAGCACGGTCCCACTAAAAAGGAGAAAACCTATCAAACCGAAAAACAGAAAGCCGAATCTCTCGATGTGTCCAAGTGTGGACCTTGGAAAGTTATATTGATTGTGGATGGTAGAGAGCACAAGTCCAACCATGTCGTTTCCAAATGCAAACAGTCGGGGATTCCTTGTGAGGAACGGCATTTGCCGATTGGAGATATGACCTGGATCGCACAATCGACAGACAAGGCAACGGGAAAACTAGTCGAAGTGTTGTGTGGGACCATTATCGAACGCAAGGAATCTGCAGATTTGGTCCATTCACTGTTCGGGACGCGCTATTTGGAACAGCGTTTGCGGTTACAAAATTGTGGTTTGCCACAATTATTGTTTTTGGTAGAAGGTCAGTTGAATTCCAATATCAATTGCTCTGCAGAAACTTTGGAAATGGCGATTATGGAAACTCGATGCTGTGGGTTTCATGTTCTGCAAACACAACACCTTCAAGATACAGTACAAAAACTCAAGGGACTTCATCGACGGATCGTGCAACGGACCTTTCCGGATGCCTTTTCCAACGAGCTTCCCACCTTTACGAATTCACCGACGGGAGTCATTGGCAATCAAAGACGGCGGCGGCGACGACCTACGTCCTTGTTGGAAATGAGATTTGACACACCTCCCAAGGCTTCGCTCGGGATGAAACGGTTTTTGACGTACACGGAGCTCAAGGCAAAAGTAGAAATGGATCGAGAGGCTGGAACGAAAACCATTGGTGCTGTCTACATGGCCATGTGTGAGTTGGCTGAACAACAGAAAACACTGCTGTGATGAGTGTAGGGTGATGAGGTGTTGTCCGACTGACTGTTTTGCTCACATTCTTTTTTGTTCCGTTATTCTGCTGTAGTAAAACAAGTATCCACCTTGTCCCATAAGAAATGTGAAGCCATTGCCCGACAATATCCCACGGTGCATGGTCTCATGGATGCCTATACCACCGCTGAATCACCGGAAACTCTTGTTCGTGATATTCCCATGGACCGGCAAAAGGTGGGACCAAAATCGGCCACGGAATTGTTTGTCGCCTGTTGTACCAAACGAAATGGAGTGTTACCGGGAGGAATGCAGCATGGTGGTGGTGGTGGTGCAACCAAGAAACCACCACCCAAATCGAATACAAGTGCGTCTCTGTCGGTTGCCAAACGACCATCACCACCGGCATCTTGTTGTTCTTCTCAGGACATGCCGTCCGTGTCCCAATCAGCTCCGGACCTCGCTTGTGTCGACCTGACACAAGAGTCTCCAAAGAAGCCACCACCAGCCCATCGTCGTCCCGTCATGGAATCATCCGAGCCTCCTTCCCCGCACCAGGAAAGTGACTCCACTTCGACTTTGCCCTCTTCTTCTTATTTGCAAGGGGTGGTTGCCACCAAACCAACAACTGCAGGAACATCACACAATAATATCAACAACAACAACAAGGAGAACAACGACCAAAAACGTGGTGTGGATGGAATGTGTTCCAAGAGTACAGCCAAACGGCCCAATGCCTTTACGTTCGAAGTTTCCAGTCCGGATGCTTCGTCTCCCGATTCCATCACGTTTCCATCCTCTTCAAGACGAGCAGAAGTAGGTCCATCGAAGGTCCTTTGGGATGCATCTCGACAGCCTGTAGCAACGGCCACTGCAACGAAAGCTAACAAACCACCAACGCCACCTGCTACGTTGATGCATTTGGAAGACTACTTTTCAAGTCCTGCTCTCGATTCCTCTCCCGATTCTGTTGATCCACAAGCGTCACGCAAAGTTAGCAGCAGTAGCAGTACACTACTGGCCAATTCTCCTTTGGAAGTGGACTTGACGGGCGAATTCACTCCTACAGATGCAGCTTCTCCTCCGTCCAAAGAGGAGGAGGAGGAGGAGGAGGACAATCCATCCATTCTTGTCATTGACGATAGTGATGATGAAAATACTGTACCGAATGCTGATTCCGGGGGCAGTCCGCATGGAATTGCTGCTTGCGTCTCGAATAGCTCCAGTTCTGGCAGTAGCACTGTGACGGCAGCAGCTGGTGGGACAAACAAAAGCAAGAGTGTTGCACTTCATTCCTTGGATGTTGATCTCCGCAGTCGACTGGCGAAGCGTCGAAAGGTGGAAACGATTGAAATTGATTAATACAGAACATATATAAGAAACTAGCTATTTACTCTCTGGCAGACAACATGTTTACCCTTATGACGCCAACAGACAACAACAACAAACCACACATTTAGCACATTATTAGTCTTATTATTAAAAACATTGAAGAAACGATACTAGGTAATTGCCAACAAATAGTCTTTAAAAAAAATAAAAACAGTGTTCCTTTTTGATGTTGTTGTTGTTGTCGATTTTACAGTGGTGATAGAGTAGGATCTTGAACTACCACAAGGACATAATTATTCTTGGGTGCTACCAATATTTCTTCTCGGACCGATCGAATGCGTACAAAGGAAATATCACGGTTCGGATCCATATCATCTTCTTCTTCGGATCCATCTTCATCCACATGATGATGATGATGATGACCACCATTTTCGTCACTGGGGATACTCTGAATATATCCCGCTGCGGCATCCAAGGTTTGTTTCAATCTCTTTGGATTTCCAACCATACCCTTACCCGTTTGTGTTAAAATATCACCACTCTTGTTAAGAATCAAAACAGCTGTGACTCCCTTGTGTGCGGCCAAACGACTGACCGTCTCTTGTACCTCTTGAAAGCCAACATTCTTCTTGGAAGAAGGAGGGACCGTTGTTGTCATTGTTGTTTTTGTTGTTGTAATACAAACAAGTAATTATCTCTTGTTGTGACTGGATGCAAGAATGGAATGGAATGAATGAATGACTGTTTATCGATAATAGTAGTAATGTTGTATCCACCAAACACAAGAGAAACAACCACGAAAATAGCCTTCCAATGTTCCGAGTCACTTTGATGGACTCGAGAGATGTTAGAGACGACTCGCAAAATGCTTCCATTTTTGCCAATATTTTTTTCAACCGTTGCGTATGTGCGTTGCGTGGTGGTGGTGGGGTTGGTGTGTTGCGAAAAAGACCCTTGTGGAACTATGTACCGATTGTTGCGTAACAGCTACATACGGTAGAGGCTCTACTACACCACGCGCACCGTTGCGTCATACGGGTTATTTTTGGTAGCCTCGATGGCCGAGTCAAAAAGAAAATGCAAAGGCTCTATTGCCATATCGTCAAATCCTCCTGAACCTTGACAGGCTGTTGATCCCATTCCATTGCATCCAGCCACACCAAATCAAATTTAGTATTGTACGGTGACTCTTTCCCAAAAACAAAAATACAAAAAATGGCAGATATTGGAATCTTGCAAAAATGGGCGACGGAAAACAAGTTAAAGGAAGCGAGCTTGAATGCCGAGGGAACATTGCTCACACTCGGCGAGGACGAACGTCTTCCAGCCGATACCAAAGTGACGATATCTCATGATGGAAAATCTTGCGAATACACAATCGCCAGTTTATTTTTACAAATTGTGGATCCTTCCATTTCTTTGCCCAAGTACCGTTTGGCATGTAAGAAACACAAGGTGAAGGATCCCGTCAAGGCATCCGACAAGAACACGGTCGTTGCCTTTTTTGGATTGGCCGAAGGAGAAGGAGCCGAAACTGCACCAGCAGCAGCTGCACCTTCTGATACAGCAGCAACAGCCAAAGAATCCACCAAGGAAGCACCCTCGACTCAAGAAGACGAAGAACGTA
>JAAMXS010001144.1:0-12228 GCA_019693525.1 Cylindrotheca fusiformis | reverse complement strand
GGACTGTGAGCTCTTGAGGGAGCATTGTGATACAGTCGGGTGAGAGGTTAGTTCAACAAAGGCGACGAGTGGCGGTTCGCCTGGGGCAGAAGGGATGGCGACACCCAACTTCGGGATGTCTTCCAGTCGGAGCCACACGCGATAGAACCCGTCTTTGATGTCAATCTTGATGAAGTTGACTGGACCAAAGCGGGGGTTGCTATAGACAACGTGGGTGATGAGGCGTTCGAGAGCACGGCCGAATTGCATGGATTCTCGTGGCATGAGGGGGACGGTTTCATTGTTGAGTCCTGAATAGGAGTAATCAACGATGGGTCTCGGTCGACGCTCATGTTGTGGGACAACTCCCATGGGAGAGATGCGCAAGTTGGGAAGGTGGGCGACTTCGGAGTATGGGAGCACCATCCAAGTGGCGCTGTCAACCATGTCGGCCAGTTCCTCGCGGAGGAAATCTTGGTACTCGTATGAGGACTTATGTGGGCCACGTTGCATAGCTTGCTCCTTCTGTGCCGTGGTCCAAGGTGTGGTCTTGAGGACTACAGGGCAGCCGCTTTGTTGGAAGCGTTGGAGCAGTGGTCGGGCCGGATGGCGAAGCATATGCGAGTTGTGAAGGTTGCCCTGGCCCCTACGAGTACGGAAAAGGTCATGGATCGACTGATGGGAAGATAAAAGTGTAGTGTCACGCTTTATTAGCTTACCTAGACGATCATTAGTTGTTTCGAGCCGGGGCCGCTTGGTCGGCGAGGGGTCGAAGGTAGGATGGGGTCGGAAGGTAGGAGGCTGTGGGCTGACTGTATTCAATGATGTAAGAGACGGATGTGTAGTGTGGTCTCGTGACTCAATGTCGGCCCTGCCGACTTGTCATTCGACAATTCTGTGATGCTCTTGGCACCAGGCGAGCAAAGCCACTGTTTCGGGTTCGCTGAGTGGACGATGGTCCGCCTTGGCTCCACAGATGGTGTTGCAAACGGCCTTGACATGATAGGCCAGGCAATGCTGTCCACCGAGAGCATTGGTCGGAATGGGAACAGGTGGTGTCCTGGAGGCGAGGTTGGCCTTGAGGGTTGCCATCTTGATGTTCATTTGTTGGAACGGTAGGAACCTAGGATCGTGTGCTTCGTTCCGAATCCTGGTGTTTTCTCGGACCGGTGCCAACGTGCCAGAAGGGGCAAGACTTGGGACTAGGCTCGCTGCGCTGCCCCGTTGCACTGGGTAAGAAGCTACTGTGGGCAATGACGTGAGGCCGGAGTAGATGGTTCCGGGAGGAGCCGTAGCAGCATTGCTAAGAAACGGGTTGCTAGGCTGGATCAGATGTTCAACCGGAAAGGGCCTGTCCCACTCACTGCTGTAGGTGCGAATGAGGTCCAGAACACGTGTGAAGTCAGGGGCAGGTACTGCAACTAAACTTCGCTTCTGCCGCTGGAGCCAGGCATTCATTTCGATCTGGAACCAGCGTGCCAACTTGGGAGCAAAGACAGGGACCAGATGTGTTTGACCGGTTAAGGTCAACATCTCTTTGAGTTCGCTTGCTTGGTTGGACACTTCCAGCATGAATCGGTCAATGGCTTTGACCAGCGGATGGTTTGGCCCCAGGAGTGTCTCGTAGAGGACGACAACTCTTTGGAGAGAGGCTCGGAGGTGATCTGTGTCACGGGGAACTACAACATCCTTGCTGGCGTTGGTCAGCTCGGCAACTTCGTCCAAGGAAGGCGACACGCTGTTGCCATAGATGGCATCAGAGTGGCGGTTGACTTGATCTTGCATGCTGGCGGCAGCCGAGCTAAGTGCACCCATGTTGAAGATGTGCAATCCTTGAGAGAAGTCCGAGTCCACGATGGTGGAGTACGAGACCGACTGCACCTTCTGTGCCATGGAGGTTGTCACTGGGAAGTTGACTTGGTATCCTCGGCCATCCATGGTGGCATGAACTGCCCGCTGGAGGATGAGTCGCTGAGTCTGGGACTTGTTGTGATTCGCCAACTCCTCGTGCACTGGTGGCAGGTCTGCTTCGCTGCCGACGTGTGCAAGGCGGAGAAGGATATCCAACGAGTGATCGCCATAGTATGCCAAAGGCTTCTTGCGTGCAGTTCTGAGGGACCTGGCCACCTCGGCTTCTTGGCGGGTGAGCCTTTGTTCGTGGGTCAGAGCTGCGAAGCCCTGGTGCGTGACCTGCCCGATTTGGAGCAGTGCACCTGGTGTGATACCTGGTAGATCATGGTGGAGGTGTTCCAGACGATAGTTGTGGAACATGGCAGCAGCAGTTGGAGTGGGCAAGACTGGGGGGACCAAAGGAGGTACCACCGTACGGGCAGGCTGATCAGCCGCCGGTCGTGTCATTGCCAGGCGAAGCCAGTCAAGCAAGGGCGAGCACTCGGCTGCTTGGCCCAAGGCTTGTAGGGCCCCGTGCACTGCTTGGAAGGCAGCTCGAGGTTTGAGTCCCTGGTGCAAAAAGATTCGAGCGATAGGATTGGGAACAATCATAGCCTCTCGTGAATCGATGGGGCTGCAGTCTGCAGTGCCAGCTGGGAAGGGTCCGACGAAGTCGAGGTCTGGATCTGCTGCCATCAGCTGTTCCAGTAGACCATGGTCGGGCACTTGGGTATTCTGATTGATTCTGGCAAACAGTCCATCAGGGACCTCGACTGACATGGGGGCTTGACCGTGATTCATGACATCACCAATGAACCCATGTCCCACATTCGGGAAAGGAGGCTGGTTAATTTGCAGAGGTGGAACAAATCGGGTCAAACGATGGACCAGAATGATGAGACCCGGGTCGTCAGCTGCTGCGGTGGCGTGGTCCCGAATGTGTACCAGGAGACTGACCGGAACTCGATTGTTGCCAGTGCTGTAGATCACGTTTCGCAGATTTTGCGGCGTGAAACCTCCAGCAAGGTCATATTGCTGATAGACAGGACCATAGGCCCCAGCCCAGGGATCATGCGACATGTCGTCATAATATTGGGAGTATGTGGTGAGCCCAACGGGCACACCGAAAGGATTTGGCGCAACATTCGGCTGCGGCTGTGGAGGAGCGGGCTGTTGTGGATTTCCTCCAGCAGCGGCGCCTGCAGCAGCGGCTTGCGGTTGTTGCATGGTTGGGACGGTCGCGGGCGACCGGAGTGCGGGAGAATTAAAACTACTTGCAGTTGGTGTCGAAGCGTCTCAACAATTTGTGGTTGATGAGAACTTGCAACTTGAACTGATTCATTCAAAAGAACTCCCGCTCTGTCCGAATTCTGTAGTCAAATTCCGAAGAAGCAGAACTTGACTACGGTCGGTCGGTCAGGCGGCGATTCACTGCCAAGCTTTGATTGGCTTCCCGGCTGCAGTGTGGTAGTTCGATTGAGGTCTTCTTGTTGTATGAAGGGTTGGCAGAAGACGCGGGAGGGTCTTGTGGGACTGAGCGCTTGGAGGGTCACGGTGGGACATGGCGAGTAATGTCAAGGGGCTTATGTCAGGTGATTAGAGCGCTCGGTCATTACTTAGGACATTGTTGGTTGTTTATGGTTGTGGTCCAGTTATTATAGCGACCTTGGTCCAGTTATTATAGCGACCTTCGCCCGACTCAAGTGAGTCATGTTTCGGTCCTCAAAAATTCGAGGTGCGTTTTTATAAATGTCAACACAACGGGTCCAATACCGAATGTGCATGGATACCGGGAATAAGAATGGAGTTGCAAGACGACAAGAAGACAAAAAAGCTATGAGCTATGGTTGCCAAGCGATGGAAAACTGGGCTTTATGCCCATTTCGCACTGTTGGTTCCATCGTTGACTTGTTTCAATGTCCTTGAAGTAGAGGCTTGTGTGCTGTGTGAAAACCTTGACAGAAACGCTGTCTTGTCGCCAATACCTGGATATGAATTCATCACTGAGTAAGTCTCTTGTTCATCTGTGTCTTCCTAATTTGGCGAAATGACCTGCGCTCAAAATTCCAAAGCTGTGGATCGCTACAAAACATTCTTCCGCTTGCGATAGACTCAGAGTCGAGTAGCTGTGGTGAAATGCAACGGATGGGGACAATGTGTGGTTGTCAGACAATGCTGGATCCTGGGGAGGAGCCTTGCACTCTCTGTGACATGGAAAATGCAGCGCTTGACATACCCGTTCGTTTGAAAGCAGAAGATGTCGAACCATACTCATCAGGGTTGGCGGTTCTAGTTGACCAGATCACTCCGACATGTCAAATGGTGCAAGCTTATCTCTCTTCCATTCCAGCGGATACTCAAGAATGTTCAAACTTTGTGGATAAGCTGCTAGTTGGTCAGTGTGGCTGTCCTGGCAACGCGACAAATGATGATGAAGAAGTAGAGCTTTGTCAAGTTTGTCCTGGTATGAATGATGTATTTGGAGAGCCAGAGAGGGACGTGACTGGACTTGTCAAGACGCTCGGGGCCGATGTCTTTTTTCCAAATAGCGACAACATTACTTGCTCAAATGTATACGAAACTCTATCATCCAAACCGGCAAATCACCTCTTGTGCCAGAAACAATCGATGACTTTTCTCCAAGGAGTCTGCGAGTGTCCTTGGACACAGCAGCAAGGACAATGCACATCAGAGGTATTGAATTGTAATGTGGATTCATTCACACCGGACCATCGTTTGGATTACCTTCCAGAATTGATCGGATATCCTTTTTCCCCAAGTTGCCAAGAGGTATTATGGAGCATGCAAGGAGTTGCTGAAGTATGTTCCTTTTCTTGTCGATCCTCCACTGATTCCGTCGCAAACTAATACTTAGTTTCTTACCACAGGACACATTTGATTGCTTCGCATCAAGTCAATTCCTTTATGTTTGTGGCTGTGGCGTACGTCCGTATCTTGGAGCAACCACCATTGGTCAGCAAGCAGCACTAGCTTGGACTCTTCGAATGGCTGGACTCCTCAGTGCAATTGGCTCTTCGTTGATATTGTGGGATGCTGTTTTTGTGTCAAAAAAGAGAAACCGAAACAGAAGGCTTTCAATTCTTCATCAGCTGGTGTGTGGGTTGTCTTTCTTTGACGTCTTCAGCAGCATTGCGCATATATTCTCCACCTTGCCCATCTTCGAATACCGATACTACGAATCGACATCTACACCCATGCCATCTGCTGTGTATGGCGCTAAGGGCACTGCTGCCACATGCACCGTACAAGGGTTCTTTATTCAGCTAGGGTATACTAGCGCATTCTACAATTTGGTGTTAACTGTATACTATGTCCTTGTGATCAAGAAAGGGCTGCGTGAAACCCAACTGCAACGTCTGAAGTATTGGTTTCACGTTCCGACTTTGGTCTTTGGGTTCGGTTTGGCATTTGCAGGAATTCCCTACTACTACAACATGTTTCTTTTCTGCCACATCCCACCTGCTGTTGAGGAGTCTGTTTGGTGGACATCGGGAGGTGGGTCTGAGTCGGTTTCATTCTCAGGTTCGGAGTCAAATAGCTTGTTGACTATCTTCTCGATTGTCCCAATCTCGATTGTCTTCATTGTTGGCGGTGTCAACATGATTGTGATATATCTTCATGTTAGAAAGCAAGACAGAGCTGCCAATAGATGGAGAATGGGGCATCGATTAGCCCAAAGATCCGCCGACGCTTCAACATCTTTTCAATCATCTTCCTCTTGGACAAAATTCCCCCGACCGAAAGAAAAGACTCGAGAAGTCGCTCCGTCAAATCGACTTTCGAACGAGGTATGGTGGCAAGCTGTGTTTTATATGGGGAGCTTTCTGATGGCATGGCCGATTTATTTCTATGGAACCCTCAACACTTTGGATGAATGGGAGAACTTTTCATTTTGGATTACATGTTCTGCCATGTATCCGCTACAAGGCTTTTGGAATGCGTTCGTCTACTTTCGACCACGTCTGTTTGAGTACTTTCGGAAAAAAGTGCGAGAGAGGAAACCAACACCGAAAGAGAGGAATTCTGAAAGGATAACATCGTCAAATCTTGGAAAAGAATCAAGTAGTGCTTCTGCTGGGAACATTGGGACGGGGCATTCCGAATCCAACTCAGCTGGACAAGGTACACGAAATGAGCTTCCCCAGGGTGATCAAGGGCAACCTAGTGCTGCTGTGAAAGAAAAAGAAAGACTCCCTTCATATTTCTCGCGAATCGAAATGGCCGGTAGTGCCATGGACAGTTCAAAAATGGAGTCGATATATGAGGCCTAATATCTACCTGTACGGCTGTTGCAACAGACTCGTGATAAACCTGGAGCATTCGCGGATTCGGACTTCGTAGATATGAAGTGCCAACATCTACAGCTGCAAAGAGCACACTCAGTTAGTCGGAAATCCCAGCTTCAAAGGTATGAGCATACGCTTTGTTGATTGTCTGCTACTAATTCCCTATAGCCCTCGGCTGTGATGGGATCCAGAGTACCATTGTTTGGTGGGTTGCCGTGTTTAGAGTTTCCCATCACTTCTTTGATTTTCTCATCGTAGAGCCGTCTTTCTATGAAATCGAGTATTGTGATACTCACTATGCATCTTAGGCATCTGTGATGGAAGAGGACTTCGAATCTCTTCCTGTTTACTTCTTTCGTGGCCCAACTTTCGCACCAGAATTACTATTTTGAGTTCTGTTGCTTCGTACATCTGAGTCTGAGATTTTCCAATCCTTCAAGACGTTTTCTATTGTTGCGAATGCTCCAGTCGCCTTTTGTGTTCATTTTCTCACACCAATGCTGCAATCTCGCGTGTTGTCAACTGTAGTTCCAAGGTATGCGAAGAATTCGTGTTCGTTGAGCATTCTACCTTCCTTGTCATCTGGAAGTTGGTTGTTAACCATACCCTGGAGCATTCTGACTCCGGTTCGGTGCTTTCTTGTTGCCACAATGGATTGTGTTTCCAACCCTTTTGTTGTGCGACATTGTTGTTCTTGACGGCTTAAGAATTATGCATCAGAGCCTGCTAGCTTGATCTGAGCTTCACTCTTCTGACATGCAATGTTTGTTTGTCCACACCATCTGAATGATCTTGACAGATTCTGCGACCCTCTCCCTTGAATGTTTCCGTGTGTCTGCATGGGTTATCTGGGGCACTGGATGATCTGACTCTTGTGACCTTTGCACATGCATGTGGTCTCTTGCGAGGTCTGGGCAAATGCTCCATTGGTTCGCATCACAGATCACGTTCCAGCAATCTCACAGCTTTGTTAGTAGTAGCTACCTAGCTACTAGTTCCTTCTCCGTACTGCCAACAGGATATTCTTTCAAGTACATCAACGTCACGATTCGAGCGCAGAATCTATCTAGTACTGTACACAACAAACCGGCATATGTATCCATAGTAACCTTTATTCTATATTTCTTTGGTACTGGGACATTCTGCAATCTTGGGAGAGCGAAGCAGTGCCCAGAAATTTATCTGCACAACAAACTTGCGCCATAACCTCTATTCTCTCTATTTGTGATACTGGAACACTACTAGCGACCACGCATCGTTTGGGATAGAGTTCTGGTTGGGATACAGTATCTGTCTTGGGATATAACGAACCAAGGTGCACTTGTAGTACTAGCAGAATAAGTTGAATCTTACATGGAGTGTTTGTTGGGACCATAGTGCGTATAAAGGATAAAACATGATTCCGCCCCCGTTCCGCGAACGACCACGCCTTCTTGGTTTCGGAGCAGAATTGCATCATGAGAATATGGCGTGTGTTTCGAGGAATGATTATGTGTAACAAAATCTAGTAGGGGGGGAAAAAAAAAATGGATTCACAAAAGAAGACAACATATAAGACATGGTTGCTAAGCGATTGAAACCTGGGCTTTTTGCCTATTTCGTAGTGTTGGTTCCATTGTTGACAAGTTTCGATGTCCAGGAAGTGGAGGCTTGTGTGCTGTGTGGGAATATTGACAGAACTGCTGTCTTGTCGCCAATACCTGGCTATGAATTCATCACCGAGTAAGTTGCTTGTTGATTTGTGTCTTCTTAATTTGGTGAAATAGCCTGTGCTCACGATTGCAAAGTTGTGGGTTGCTGCAAGACCTTCTTCCGCTTGTGATAAACCCAGAGTCGAGTAGCTGTAAGGAAATGCAACGCATGGGGACAATGTGTGGATGCCAGTCCATGCTGGCTCGTGGGGAGGAGCCTTGCACTCTCTGTGACATGGACAATGCAGCCCTTGATATGTCCGTTCGTCTGAAAGCAGAAGATGTCGAACCATACTCATCAGGGTTGGCTCTTTTAGTTGACCAGATCACACCAACCTGTCAAATGGTTCAAGCGTATCTATCTTCTATACCAGCGAATACTCAAGAATGTTCAAGCTTTACGGACGAGCTATTAGCTGGACAGTGTGGCTGTCCTGGCAACGTGACAACGGATGATGAAGAAGTAGAGCTATGTCAAGTTTGTCCTGGTATGAATGATGTCTTTGCTTTACCAGAGAGGGACGTGACTGGACTTGTCAAAATGCTCGGGGCTGATGTCTTTTTTCCAAATAGCGACAACATCACCTGCTCAAGTATTTACGAAAGTTTATCATCCAAACCGGCAAATCACCTCTTGTGCCAGGAAGAAGCGAAGGTCTTTTTCCAAGGCGCATGCGAATGTCCGTGGACGCATCAACAAAAACGGTGCGGAGAGACACTGAATTGTGATGTGGATTCATTCACACCAGACTTTCGTCTGGATTACCTTCCAGAATTGATCGGGTATCCTTTTACCCCAACTTGCCAAGAACTTTTATGGGCCTATCAAGGAGTTCCTGAAGTATGTTCCGTTTCCTTTCAATCCGCCAATAGTGATTTGTTCGCAAACTAATACTTCATTTCTTACCCACAGGATACGTTTGACTGCTTCGGAGGAGCTCAGTCCATTTACATTTGTGGCTGTGGTATACGTCCGTACCTTGGAGCAACCACCGTAGGAGAGCAAGCAGCATTAGCTTGGATTCTTCGAATCACTGGATTACTCAGTACAATTGGGTCGTCACTGATATTATGGGATGTCTTTGTTGTCTCGAAGAAGAGAAACAGAAACAGAAGGCTTACAATGCTTCATCAGCTGGTGTGTGGCATGTCTTTCTTTGACGTTTTCAGCAGTATTGGGAACATGTTCTCCACCTTGCCCATTCCTGAAAACCTCTACTATGAATCGACACCTACACCAAGGCCATCTGGCGTTTATGGTGCCAAGGGCAATACTGCCACATGCACTGCACAAGGATTCTTTCTTCAGCTGGGGTATACTAGTGCTTTCTACAATTTGGTACTAAGTGTCTACTATGTCCTTGTGATCAAGAAAGGGCTGCGAGAAACCCAACTCCAACGTCTGAAGTATTGGTTCCATGTTCCAGCTTTGGTCGCTGGGTTCGGTTTGGCATTTGCGGGAATTCCTTACTACGCTAATATCTTTCTCTTCTGCCATATATCACCAGCTATTGAACTGTCTAGCTGGTGGTCATCAGGAGATTCGGGAGATGAATCATTTGCACTCACAAATGCTGATTCGAATGGCTTACTGACTGCCTTCTCGATCGTCCCAATCTCGATTGTCTTTATTGTTGGCGGTGTTAACATGATTGTCATCTATCTTCATGTTAGAAAGCAAGACAGAGCCGCCAATAGATGGAGAATGGGGGATAGATTAGCCCGAAATTCCGCAGATGGCCTAACAGCGGGCCAATCATCTTCCTCTTGGTCAAAGTTTAGCCGTCCGAGAGCAAAGTCTCGAGAAGTCGCTTCATCAAATCGACTTTCGAAAGAGGTATGGTGGCAAGCCGCGTTCTATATGGGAAGTTTTCTGATGGCGTGGCCAATTTATTTCTATGGCACCCTCAACGCTTTGGATGAATGGGAGAACTACTCATTTTGGGTTGCCTGTTGTGTCATGTATCCATTGCAAGGCTTTTGGAATGCGATCGTCTACTTTCGACCACGTCTGTTTGAGCACTTTCGAAAGAAAACTCGAGACAGGAAATCAAGTAGTCCGAATGAGAAGAATTCTAAGGGGATCCTATCATCTAATCTTGGAAAACCATCAACTTCTGCCTCTGGTAGGAATACTGGGACGGACAATTCCGAATCAAACTCAGGTGTCCCAGTTTCACGAAGTGATCTTTTCCAGGGTGAGGAAGGAAGCTCTAGTGCTGTGGGAGATGAGGAAAGACTTCCTTCATGTGGTTTGCGAATCGACATGACAGGTAGTACTATCCACAATTCCCAAATGGGCTCAATTTACGAGTCTTAAATATCCACTCATAGGACAGCTGCAAGAGACAGCTAGTTAACATGAAGCATTTGGACTCCGTAAATAGGTACAGATATCTACATCTGCAATTGTAGTATAGTACCCTCCTTTATGAACTGTACGGAAATGCGATCGATCCTTAGAATCTTGACTAGCGAGGAATGTTATTAGTGCAAGAGACAAAGATCTGGACAGAAGAAATGAAGACCATGACGAAAACACCACCGTCGTCACTGGGTACTAGAATCGGTACCGCATTAGGAACAAAGATTTCCGCCCAATGGCCGATTCAACACTCCTGTGTCGGTCCTTCTTGGTGATGATGATGTCAATGTCCTACAACACAGATTCGATGGATCATCATCATCATCATTGCGAATCTGATCGATGGCAATGACAATCTCCAAAACGTCCATCACCCCAGTCTTGGCCGAGTTGTAGTCAATCCGACAGGATTACACGAACCACGAACCACCATATCAACTAGATATAGGGGAGCAAAGGGTTAAGTTTGAGGAACTTTTTTGGAACAAGGTGTAATTGGCCTTGCCTGACACATTCCCTCCCATACAAGTTATGGCAGGCGTCTGATATCGTTGTCGTTTAAATTTCTTGCTCCGAGTTTCGGCCGCTGCATTTCTGAGAACAAAAAAGACTATACGTCCCAGGTATTGTCACCTTGCGTAATTCGGATGTCCACAACTTTTCAATTGGTACGTGACATTCATGTGACGAAGATTCCGAATTGTCATAGTTGTACGTTGTTCGCTGAGCAAAGTGTTGTGGACGAAGAACACCTATATTGATTGTCCACGTTCTCTCATTGTTTGCAGCCTGATTTCAGGGAGACTGATGCACCAGAGTATCCTTTCGAAAAGAGGCATCCGCATTCCTCAACGATTCCGATTGTCAGTCTTGGAAGAAGTTGCTGCAGTTTCCCGCCTCGCCATCCATTTACTTTGCATTTGTTTGGTATCATGTTGGCTTGATCTGATTCAGTCTTCCGGTGGGCGATTGTTGGCCGTTTCATCATACGTTCTGATTGATCTCAGCAGTTCCACAAACCCTCCCATTGGAAGGTTTTGAATTGTTCCGTCGGAATTCCATTTGGGCTTGTGCTATTCTCATGGTGCATACTAGGCTTCAGAGCTTTATTCTAGTTTGTTTCTCGGATTCTTGTTTGTTGCAACATGCAACGACTTATTACTGCAGCCAAATTCAATACCGAGGCGAGAAAAAAAATCCTGACACAACCTGACTGGTTAGCACTGTAGCAGGCACGTACTGCTGGTGCGTAGTTTGTCGCTACGACACATTTGGGATTTTGAAAATTCGTTGGACACGTTCATGGGATACTAGAAACTAGCTACTACGAGGGAACAAAGGCGCCCATTCGAAGACTCTAAATACATAATGAGATTCCGCAACGTTTCAATAATGACCATACATAGCTTCGAGTAGGGTTCGAAATTCGTCCTTTCTGGTTTCGCAGCTTTGCATTTCTTGTCGGCATGAACGAAATGATCTAAACAGAATCAACTAGAGGACAGCAGGCCAAGAGTCATGATTGCTAAGCGATGGAAAGCTGGATTTTTTGCCAATTTCAAACTGTTCATTCTTTTGTTAACTTGTTTCAATGTCAAAGATGTCCGGGCTTGTGTGCTGTGCGAGAATATTGACAGAGCCGCTGCCTTGTCGCCAATTTCCGGGTATGAATTCATCACTGAGTAAGTCGCTTGTTGATCTGTGTCTTCTTAATTTGGTGAAATAGCCTGTGCTCACGATTGCAAAGTTGTGGGTTGCTGCAAGACCTTCTTCCGCTTGTGATAAACCCAGAGTCGAGTAGCTGTAAGGAAATGCAACGCATGGGGACAATGTGTGGATGCCAGTCCATGCTGGCTCCTGGGGAGGAGCCTTGCACTCTCTGTGACATGGACAATGCAGCCCCTGATATGTCCGTTCGTCTGAAAGCAGAAGATGTCAAACCATACTCATCAGGGTTGGCTCTTTTAGTTGACCAGATCACACCAACCTGTCAAAT
>JAAMXS010001138.1:0-30264 GCA_019693525.1 Cylindrotheca fusiformis | reverse complement strand
GTAATCCGTGCAGTCATTTCCATAATGAGTATATCCACCCCAGGCGTCATCACCACCAGCAGCATCGTCATTATTGTAGTAGTTGTTGCCATTCGCATCATCTCCGTTGTTGTAGTTATTGTTGGCATTGTTGCCGTTGTTGTTGTTGTTGAGATTTCGGCGCGAGTAGCAGCTACTGCACCAATCACAAAGCTGGTCCATTCGATCCTCACGATAATATATCATAATTTGAACGTAGTCTGTCAAAGAAATTGCATACTCAGCATAATTGGATAAGCACCCGAAGGTTTTGCTTGCCGAACAAGACTTGGTAGAGCACAGCCGCAATATGACAATGTCATCGGTAAGCATGGGCGAAGCTTCTCCTGCCACTACCGCTTCTTCGGAAAATCTCTGAACTGGTTGACACTTGGCATATTTGAGAGCATACGAATTGAAGTTTTTCGTGTACTGGACGTAGTCGTCGTTGACATCGTCGTTTCCATTGTTAACCTTGTAGTAGTCGTCGTCGGCACCACGATTGTACTGGTAGTCGTAGTAATTCAAGTTACGATGCTCATTTCCTTCAAAGTCCATACCATTTGCTCTAAGTTTTTCTCTGTATTCGGCTAGCGGAATTGCTTTATCAAACAGCGCATTCTCTATTCGTTTCTCTTTGGACGACTTTCGGCCAACAACATCTCGCAGAAACGAGGCATCGGCGCAACCAGCTGCCATCAGCAGAACTCCAGCGAGAATACTTCCCACAGAGAATTTCATTGCAAAAATCTATAATGAATCAAACTGTTTTGGCCAAGTTCTTTTAGTTTGGTGTCGTTGAGAGGAACGGTGGTGTATCTGAAAAAGGTAAATGGTGTGGTCGAATTTGTTCGCAATGATTGATTTCGGCGATAATTGTGTGTGAGCGAGGCATGCGACACACTTGCGACATAAACTATATAGCGAGAAAAATAGATGCAGGCGCGATTTGGCGAAAGGGAAAAGCCAAGAGTTCTGGACTAATGTGACCCAACTATCGTTTGTCTTGGTTCGTCTGTTGCTTTGGTGGAATTATCGGAATGGGACAAGAAGACGGCAGCAGATTGCAAACACAACTGTGTTCTCTCAATGATCGCTTCCCATTCAAAGTGTTCACTTCTCATACTGACAGAGATATGATGAGTGCTATTCAAAGATCCCATCACCTTAGGCGCTTATTTTCGTCCCAACCATCGGTCACTGTGACAAAGTCGGCAGCAGCCTCCGTGTCCCGCCTGGAGGCACTTCGCAGCAGACTAGCCAGTGACGAATCGAATAGTCTTGATGATTTTGCAACTGGCGAGAAACCCGTTCGACGCAAGGCACCAAAGCGATCTTCAAAAGTCCTTCCGAAACCAAGGTGGCTAAAAGCGAAACCAGCTGGCTCGGATAACTATCAGAAACTTCGGAGCACCGTCCGGGAGCTGGGTTTGGCCACAGTATGCGAAGAAGCACGTTGCCCAAACATTGGAGAATGCTGGGGCGGCGGACCTGAAGAGACTGCAACAGCTACGATTATGATTATGGGCGACACCGTAAGTTGTGAAATTTGTTGTTAGATGCGGCGATGAAGTGTTTTCAAATGCTAATCGCTCGTGGCTGTGTTAAATACAACAGTGTACAAGGGGTTGCCGATTTTGTTCCGTTAAGACATCAAGAGCCCCTCCTCCTTTGGATCCTGAGGAACCTGAAAAAGTTGCATCCGCTATTGCCAAATGGGGTTTGGATTATGTTGTTCTGACCAGCGTTGATCGCGACGACATTGAAGATCAGGGATCAGGTCACTTTCGACAAGTCGTCCAAAAACTAAAGGAGAAGAAACCAGACTTGCTTGTGGAGGCATTGACTCCTGACTTTCAAGGAAATAAGGAGTTGGTTCACAAAGTGGCAACTTCCGGGCTCGACGTTTTCGCCCATAACATGGAGACCGTAGAACGGCTTACTCCATTTGTGCGAGATCGAAGGGCTGCCTATCAACAATCCTTGGATGTGTTGAAATATGTCAAGTCTTTGGGAAAAAGTTTGACGAAAACGTCATTGATGCTTGGGTTGGGAGAAACGGATGAGGATATTCAGAAAACCTTGGATGATTTGAGGGCAGCCGAGGTCGATGTTGTCACATTTGGACAGTATCTACAGCCGACCAAGAAGCACGTACCTGTCAAGGAATACGTTTCGCCTGAAAAGTTTGAGGAATGGCAAGTGAAGGCAGAGGCGATGGGTTTTAAGTATGTCGCATCTGGGCCTCTTGTACGTTCCAGCTACAAGGCTGGAGAATTTTTCTTGAAAAACTACCTGGAGGAACAGAGAGCTAAAGGAATGGACCAAGATGAAGCTGTTTAAACCTAGAACCAACCATTCGTTTCCAAAAAATCATGTTTTGCAAGTTAGCCATCATTTTTCTACAGCTCGCTATGACTACTGACACTTCCAGACGGATCCAATGCTGCCTTTATGGCCTTCTTTTGCTCTGGTGTCAGCTTATCTGGAAAGTCAACTTCAAACGTCAAATAGAGATCCCCAAACCCTCTGCCGCTGCGGCGGGGCATTCCCTTACCAGGAATTCGCACGACTTGGTCGGATTCGACCACATCGTCAATTGTCACGTCAAATTTCTCTCCGTCCAGTTGTTTCAGGGTCAGTGAAAAGCCAGTCTATCACGAAATGATCACAATCAAGCATCATGTTAGCGATTCCGAGTGTCCAATAGAGCAGGAAGTGCCGTAGGAATCGAATCGACTTACCAATGCCTTTACAAGAGGTATTTCTACAGTCTTGTACAGGTTGTCGCCATCCCGGTGGTAGTCAGGATGCTTTTTCTCCATAATGACGAAGTTGAGGTCACCTGGCTTGTAGCCAGGTTTCTCATCCGTAACTCCCTCGAACGTAATTTGCTCGCTCGGTCTCATACCCTTTGTGACATCGATTGTGAGCTCAATCTTTTCAGTCTCTGTCTTGCTTGGACACTCCGAACAGTTGTTGAGCCACATTTTCCCAGGTGCAACACAACGGTCGTCATGCTGCTGAACTTGCTGAACGAAACCAGGAGCAATTTGCTGTCGCCTCATTCGAATACCAGGTCCCTGACATTCCTGGTTCGTCTTCATACACATTTCCCATTTGAAACACAGCACTTGTCGAATATATTCGACTTCAAATGTTGCGCCACTGTACAGCTGCTCCAAAGTCAGCTCGAGCGGGATATCAACAGATGGAGTGCGCTGCTCCTGGTCTCGTCTACGACGACCGCCACCAAAATTAAAGCCAAAGTCCGAGAAAAAGTCCTCGAACCCTCCTCCTCCGCCGCCACCACGTTGTTCGTGTTGCTTCAGTCCCTCCTCGCCTCGGGAATCATAAATTCGTCTCTTTTCCTCATCCAATAGCACTTCGTAGGCCCTTGAAATCTCTGCAAACTTATCTGCCGCACCCTCTTCTTTGTTCTTGTCCGGGTGGAATTCGAGGGACTTCTGACGATATGCTTTCTTAATCTCTTTTGGCGTTGCATTTCGGGAAATGCCGAGCAACTTGTAGAAGTCCTCGGCATGAACAATCGAAAGCAAGATGCACACTTGCAGAAGCTTATAGCAATTGGATAAGCTGAATCGCCGCATAGTGTTGGTTCAAAATACCTTGATAGAAAGGTCACAATGATGGGTATTTGTCCTTTCGCAACGTGGCAATGCGCCTTTCAATTGGGTGTAAAACTGCATTGAGAAAATCAGCATTTGTAATGTCCCCCGTCATTTCGAAGTTCTATGTGCTTCGGTCTCCTTTTTGGATACTCCATCCATAGTTGGCATTCCGGATTCCGAGTTCCATCATCTTCACCTTCCGCGTGGATCATTTCTGGGTTCCACGAAACTTCAACAATTCACGAAAAATTCGAGTAGAAAAATCAGTACGCACTTTGTCACAAGAATCATCCCATGTTTCGACCATTTCATTTTCTGTCAAGATTCAACAACATCGACATCTTCCCGATACAAGTATAAAGATACTATCAACATGCTCTGTCTCAAGACTATCCTTTCACTACTTGTCATCTTGGCCTGCTTTATTTCCTTCGTTGTTGCAAAGAAGGATGAAGAAGATCCCACTGCACAGGCCATCAAGGACCTCAAGCTTGGCATGGCTGGACTCCAAGAAGCAGCGTCGAATCCAGCCATTTTGGCTCAACTGATGCAGGACCTGCAAGTAAGTTTCAAACGGAATGTTCGGAGCTAGTATTATCTGCTATTCACTCATCCGTGCTTTCTTTAAGGATCCCGAACTCATGGCCGAAGCAAAGAAGATGATGGATAGCCCTGAATACCAAAAGCAAATGAAGCAATTCGCCAACTCAAATGACTTCAAGGAAGCCGCCAAGAAAGCCAGCGAGCTCATGAAAGATCCTGCCCAAGCTGCTGCTATGGAGGCTAAGTTGGAGCACATGATGAAAGTTGGTTCGGACCAACTCAATGCTGGAACAGGAAAAATGATGGAAGATGCAATGGCAGCTATGTCAAACCCTGAGGTTATGGCTGAAATGACCAAAATGATAAAGGACCCCAATTTCCAAGCGAACCTTGCTGATATGGCTAAGGACCCAACTTTCAAGAAATACATCGAATCTGTAAGTGCCCAATGAGAACACAACTGATTTTTCTTTCGAGATACTAATCTTGACGCTTGAACACACTACTACCAGATGCAAGAAATGATGAAGGATCCCTCAAAGCGAGCACAATTCGAGAAGTTGGGAGCTCAAATCCGGTCCGAGCTGTAAACGGTTTATTGAACACATTATGGCTTTCAGCCCAACAGTTTCCAAAGGATGAAACGACGTTGTCTAGTGAGACGTATAGTTTCGTGTCTTCACCCAGTCTGACAGAAAGAGGAATTATCCACTATGTTCTTCAAATTATTAGATTTATTCAGCATTTGTTCTGAATAGACGCCTTGTAGCAACTATCATTAGTATTCAGTTCCATGAATTTGATGGGCAACGGGGGGCATGATAATCTTGTCGTTGGTGGTCTTGCTCGTTGCACTCACTTGAGTCGGCGATAGAAGTTGGCCCAAAGACGTACATACTGCCAAACATCAGTCCCGTGAAGGACATGAAGTAAAACTGAAGCGAATGACGTCACATCTAAACAAGTTTTCACACCTTTTCTTATCGAACTCAACAGACAAGCAACGTCTTCCTGCAATACAGCCAGCACACCAATTAAAGAGGATCCAAGTCGGTTTCAAAATACAGCACTCCCTACACAAGATACCATGGAGGCCCCAAAAGAATCTGCTGCTCACTCGGATGTGACAATTGCTCTTGCAAAGAAAGAGAGTGCAGAGCACATGGTGGGTATGGAAGAAGCCATTCAGGAGATGGAGTCTCGGCCAATGCTTGTTAAAGCATATTCTTTAGACGATCCAAACGCCCCAACCAGTGGAAACATCAAAACGGTTCACTTTGTTCGCCATGGCCAAGGGTTTCATAATCTCATGGCCGATCTTGCAGCGAAAGAAGGAAGAAAGTGGGTCAATCACTCAAAGACTGAGGCCAACCCGTATTACATGCCAGAGATTTTGGATGCTCCTTTGACGGAAAAGGGTCGGCAACAAGCGCTACAGTTGCAACCAATAGTACAAAAGATGAAGGATCAACCTGAAATGATAGTGTTTTCGCCGAACTGTAGAGCGCTGCAAACTGGAATCCTCGTTTTTCAGAGCCTAGCAGGAAAGGTGCCTTTTATCGCTCATGAAATGGTTCGGGAAGAAAATGGAATACACGTATGCGACAAGAGACGCTCTAAGAGTCGTCAGCAGTACGAATTTCCGATGATTGACTTTTCCTTGCTTCAGACGGAAGAAGATGAAATGTTCTATGAGGATCGGAGGGAAACCAAAGTCGAAGTAGCAAGGCGAGTCTACACCTTCTTAGAATGGCTTGAATCTCGCCCCGAACGACACGTTGGCGTCGCCTCCCACAGTGCATGGTTGCTTACAGCGTTTAATGCCAACTTCAAGTGTGATTCAACCTTGAAAGAATGGTTCCATACTGGAGAGATGCGAAGCGCCATCCTTGAATTCATTGTTGAACGTTGAGCGACCAATATGAGGCAACTGATGAAGATAAATATTGGAGACAAGTTTCAAAGCATTATAAGAGAGACAGTAGTGGGTATTTCTTAGATCATCGCTGGCTCATTGATTTAGAATCCCATAGGATGCACCTCCAAAGAGTGCTAGGCCAATTCCAAGTACGTTCAGAGCACTAAAACGGTGGCCACCAAACATGAAATGACCGCTGATGATGATACCCAGCCGCCGAATAGCATCACAAGTACTATATGTGATTGGTGAAACAAGATTGACGAAGCTGAAAGATAGGACATATTCCACATGGTAGGCAACAGCTGCCGCAGTTGCCAGCCATAGGGGCGGGGACCCTTCGGCCTCTTGCGCATTCCCTGACGATGATCGCGTAGAAATTTGGAAGATCGAAAACATGCATGTGATAGCGAGTGCAACTGTTATCATGGCACGTTGTGCTAGGAGCCCTGATACGGAAAGCTTGCTCATGATGCGTTTACTTGAAACGTTCAGAGCGCTCTGCGCTGTGCACGACACAAAGGCGGCCAGAAGGCCAATGGGTTCAAATGTTGGAGAATTCCACGATGCAGCAGCAATGCCCAGCGCTATCGGAACCAGCGATAGTAGCACAAGAGGACGTGGGAGCGCGCTCGGTCCATCCAATATCAACGTCATAATTAAGGTGAAAATTGGGATAGCACATTTTGATGTATAAGTCAGAGAGATTCCGATTCGTTTGAGACTGATTGAGTTCGAATAGTTGGCGATGAATAAGAAGGCTGCTGGAAGTGAAAGAGCAGGAACAAACTTCGCAGTTTCTTGGATTCGCTTCGCCACTTGTAGGTTTGGATGGGCAAGCAAGCCCAGAGTCAATGATCCCAGAAAACGGGAAAAAGTAAGTTGGGTAGGCCTAGGCAATATTGAAGGTTTTCTCTTTGTCAAATCCGGCGGATTATATGTGAGGTATTTTGTTGTTGAGTAAGTTGTAAACAAAGCTGAAGAGACAACCCACGACGCTCCAACAGCATTGACATTTTCTAACACGGAAAGAACGGCACTCTGCGGTGCCTCGTTCATTACAGAAGCTATCGTCATCATTGCACTTGTGAATCTGGCTTGTGAATATGGTGAACGTTGAGTGACTGCTTGCTGTGTGCCTCTTCCCTTTGACTATCAATGCGATGATGGATGCATTTGGCGACGATGGATCGATCCAAGCCATATGCCGATGACGTGAGCTGTCATTCTTTGCTGACAGATCAGATCGAACGAGTCAGTCCATGAATATCGGAACTCAGAACGCGCGAAACAGTAGTGCGGAGTTGGAATTCACACTTCACGTACCCAGGGACGAACGAACGATGTGGGTCTTCTGTTGAATACACTATCATTGCGACATCCATTGCATCCCTTGGTCTACGACGTAGAGAAGGCAAAATATGAAGTAATTCATTTATTCCATTACAGCAAGAATGGTAACGGGAAATACGGAAAAATCAGTTTTACAGGCCCTGGAAAAGACGCCTAGATCAAGGCAGGAGCTTAAAGCGCTTTTGCAACAAAAGCACATCAAATCCACCCTTCGTCACCTCTGCGAGAGAGGAGAAATCAAGAAGGTAGGGAGGAGATACGTTCGTTCGGTACTGACTGATGAAAATAAGTTATTCAAAAAGCAGTCTGCGGCTAAAACACAGGCAGTAGTTCCAATTGCTATGCAAATGAGGCAGGCTACAAAGAACAAATCTGTCAAGATAGTTCTACCACAGGAGGACATTGATGAAGAAATCAGAAGACTGGAAGCTGAACTCGAAAAATCGAGCTCATCCGATGAATCAAGTGATGATGACAGTGAAGCTTCAGCTGACAGAGGAGTTGTATCGTTATCCAGGTTTGCAGAAGATCGCATTGAGAACCTCCCTCCTGCAGCTCTACCATTGGCAGGGCGCTACAACCCCAGAGATGGCATGAAACCAGCGAAGAAAAAAAGGAGACGGGATGACGACAAAAATGATGAGGTCGAAGTGTCTTCTGGTCTAAGAGAGGCCGTGAAAGAGGTTCTTAGTGGGTATAAAGCTCGATCCTCCGAGCGACTTCCATTCTATTGTCGAGTATGTTCAAAACAGTACGCGAATGAAAATGAGTTCTTTGATCACAAGAACACTCCATTCCATAAGACTGCAGTAGACATGGAGAGAAAAGCATCGTATTGCAAGCTTTGTCGAAAGCAACTAACGAGTCCAGAACAAATGAAAGAGCATCTCTCATCGCGGCCTCATCGAGAGCGTCTTCGCAAAATGAAGGACAGACAGGCTGAAAGTAAACGACAGCCTATTGGCAGAAGGCAGTGGAAATGATCCATAAAAAAATACCTATATTGCCAAATAACTTCCAAACCAGCTAACAATGAATTTACTGTTTCGTCATTACGAATTTAGTTGTCCCGGTTTTGTAGTTAATTGGGAGCATGTCTTTCCAGTAGTCGTCGCCCATGCCGGGGGCATCGCCATCTCGCATTTGGAACATTACAGAGCCTCTGATTGCAATAGATCTCTTTGAAAATAGAGCCTCTAATCTTGCTCCTCGATCAACGAAACCACGATACTGAAGTACAGTACCGTCTTCACCAAGAACTTGAAAAGTGCATGTGTCCAAGTGAGTCGGACCAGGATCAAGACGCCATCGAAGACCCTGCAAAGGTGGGGCAACCGACACTTCTCCGTGAGGTTCAAACACTACTGTTGAGATTCCAATAAGCTCACCCCCGACCTCATCTTTTACTTCCCACGTCCCCTCCAAATCTTCTGGGTAGAATGCCGTTTTCTCCCCTTGATTTCGAAAGTTTGATTCCCAGACGGCGAAGCGCCCTAGCTCTTCTTTAGCTGTCCTTGGTTTGAGCATAGACATATCTGTAGTTGGCATTGGTCGAATATATCCGCTGCCAAGTTCAAGAAGAGTCCCCATCATTCTTTCGTATGCATTGCTGTAGCTTTGGATGAGGGGCACAAAAGGATCCAGATCTGTTACCGTCCCATCATCATACGCCCGTCGAAGTAACAGTATAAGTGCATTAAGATATTGAACACCAGGTCGGCTTTCCTCTAGTAGGTTCGAAGCTGATTCTCCTGTTCCAGGGTACCAGCGTTCAACAAACGGGCCTTTGTTTGTTTCAAGAGTCTCGGACAACACCAACAGTTCCTGATCACCACCAAACAACAGCGCCCTCTGAACGATATTTGATAAAGAATTAAGCTGTCTTGTCATTGTGGGTTCCTCGTCGCTGAGCAAGACAAGGCCGAGGTCATCCTTCTTGAGTATTGTCTCGGAATTCTCTGGTAACTTCGTTTTTTCTGAAGCTTTTGAATCATCATCCTTCGTCCAGAATCGGAATCCTTTTTTCTTTCCGTTGACATTCTTTTCACCGTTTTCGACTTCTTCTGCAGTGTTGTTTGTCTCGTTTGTGATACTTGCAGGTTCAGTGCTTTTCTCGGTTGAACGTGTTGCTGATGCTTCTCGTTTGCGAGCAATCTTGTCGAACATTGAAAGGCAAATGTCCTTATCCTCTAGGTCTTTCGCGATTCTAAATCGATCAGTTCCCGGGATGTTCTCTAATGTTACACCAACGCTCTTCAAAACTGATAGCACTCGTTTGTACGACTCGTCATATATTCCAGACTCCAGGACCTTTTGCACTGTTAGCAGTACACACACAAAATATCTGGAAATCGGAAACAGAGACGAACGCTCTCACCTCAGATACCCTAGGAGACTCATCCCCAGTCGTTGCCAAACTCAAAACAGACTCGAGGTACGCCTCAGCATAGTTGAATCCGGGGAGCGACCCGTATCTTTCTCGAAAGGACTGTATCTGATCAGCAACATATTGTTCGTTGGTGCGCCCCCTAGGGATCGGCATACCACCGGAATTGGACGCGTCTCGGCGCATTAAAAGATTTAAAATAGGTCGTGGAACGGGGCACTTGGAAATTGACCCTGAAGCTTGACGTTCTACTTCAGCCTGCTTCTCTGCCAATGCAGCAAGACGAAAACTCATGTTGAGTGCATCCTCCGAAGGCCAGCATCTGGCCAAAATTATTCTTCGCACAGCCCGATTTGAAGCGTTATTTAATACTTGTGTCAGAGAAAGCGTGTTCGCCTTGGGTATTGAGTTGTCATTGATTGTCTGATCATACGCTCTTGAAAGCGAAACGTCGGCTGGTGCAATGCAATAGTCAATCTCATTTACTTTTCCTCGGTACAAAACTGTATTTCCAACGACTTGTTGCCGGTCGTTTCCTACCTCCTGTTCAATATCGGCTCCCGAGACCATGGCAGGCGCAAATACTGAATGAGAACTGCGCGAACAGTGAATAGATGTCCCGAAAGCTGCAACGTTCGAGGCATGAATTAAAATCCAGATGCCCGTTGCAGATCTTATCATCATTTTTGTCATGCTTTCTTAATCCCAGGAGAGAAGAGTTCCGCAAACGAACGGAATGAGAGGAAGATCTATAGCTACTTCGACAGTTATGGAATGATCCAACCTATCCATTCTTGCTACAAGATCAATGAAGAGATTATTATCGCACGACAGTCGTGAATGAAACGCTTTTGATGAGGGGTTGATGGCGTATCGTCTGTCCTTGAACCTCATCCTTGGTAAAGGACAGACTACAGTAATAAGTAGAATCCAAAATACGACTTCGCAAAAACACAACGGGCCACGACCCGATTCACATGGAAAAACCCGGGAGAGTGGCCAATAATTGTGCGTGATCAACTCGGAACTAAAACCATTCGGTGTTTTCCGCATGGGCATTGGCTTTGTTACACGTCCAAGTCAGCATTTTGAATCGTGGGTTGTCCCGTCAATTCAGAAAATACTCTTTTTGTAGACAGGCAAGCTCGTGTGTTGCTAGATGACCTATGAATTCTATATAGAACGAAGCCATAATACTTAAGGAAAGGGAAAAGTCATTACACAATCATACACATGGAAATTATGCCGACCATAACATTCAGCCTTCAGTCACACGTAGTTCATTTCTCTCAAGTCATCAAGAAAAAACTCCTTGCAAGATTCCAAGTCTCACAACAGCCCGAACCTGACCATTGGATACATCCACATCACCCACCGCCCCATTATATTCTCTGAGCAGAACCACTGACTTGTGCCGAGCATGTTTCTATCATATGCCAGCCCCGATTCGAGAAATCCAACGCTTGAAACATGTTCCCTTTCCAGCCCAAACAGACCCGGTGTTAAGCGAAGGAAGAGCAGTTCTACGCCGCATCTGTTTTTGCCCTATGCGGGAAGGAAAAGTTCACTTGATTTTGAGAACGATTGCAAAACTTTCATGATTGAAGAGCAAGGTATACCGGAATACAACGCTTCCCTGGTTGCCAAGGCCATATGCATAGCCAGCGCAGCGACCCCAATAAGCGAGCAAAGGAACACAGCGTACCGGCACTCGCTCCATGCATCGTTTTTCAAAAAGTCTCTAAATGGCCAAGCCGATAAACTTCCCGAAGTGGTTGAGGACGAGGGTACGCCTGATCTGTTGGCGGAGGCAGAAGATACAAAGTCCTGGGAGAAAGATTTCTTGAAAGATCAACTGAAACGGCAAAATGAAGAGCTTGAGTTTCTCCGAGCTGCCCTGAGACACCTTGTTGTTCCGCCTGCTCAACAAGAAAAGTCACTTAAAAAGGAAGAAGAATCCGACCCAAGGAATCCCGTGGAGGAGCAGGAAGCAATTGAACCACCAACTCGTGGTATCATTAGTCGTCTACCAAGCACCATTGAGATTCACCAGACACCGCAAGCGGACGATGACCAATCGGAGCAAATGTCGGAGCTACAATCACCAAGTGTGATCGTTCTAAGGCACCCATCAAAGAACTCAAGTATAAATCGCCGGAATACCCCCCAATGGGTTCCCGATCTTCCAAATCCAATCACAAGTTTGGCATTGGAGAAGAAGTTTGAACTGCTCGAACAAAACTTCCCGCAGCGACCGTTGCCGCCTGTCTGCCTACAGACATCGTTTGTTGATTCATCGAAAGAATCAGTTTCTGGAAACGCGAGCTACATGAAATCAGTGCAGTTGGTTGTTGAATTGCGAAGGAAGCAAAACCAGACGTCATATACCTTTACCGACATGAAGAAGGGAGAAGTTCTGGATGGCCGTGCTCGAAGTTTGAAGTTCCAGCTGTATTTTGAGCAGCGTGGAGTGTACGTTGAAGGACTCTATTCTGGAGCGATAAGAAAAGGGTTGCCTCATGGAATGGGTGTCCTTAGGTTCAACAATCGTGATCTGTATATAGGCAGCTTTGAAGATGGGAAGATGCACGGAGAAGGGACTTTGTTGAGTCGTTGCGACTCGGGACTTGCATCTTTTAGAGGCACCTTCAAAAACAACGAATTTGTTGAAAAGTCAGCAGTCGCAAAGCCTGTGTCATCCATCGAGTCAGCAAGTGCAGTAGCAGCCTAGGGTCCAACATGAATGGAAGCCTAGAGATTTCTGTCTGTGCTTTCGATTTGCTTCTCCAGCGGGAACTGGTGCACCTTGGTGATTATTCGTGGATCAAGTGGCATCTTCCATTTCTGAGTTCCTCGTTTGCTGGTGGTGATCCGGTTATTGATCCCGGACCTTTCACCGTGTTCAACCGAGAAAGAGATGAGCTTCAAATGTGACTCTACCCAGAGCAGCATCCTTGCTCTTTAGTGGCTCATTGCTATGCGACTCTGTTTTCAATTGTCGATGCAAACGAGACTGGCTAATAGCCAACTTTACTCCCTTATCTTAGGACTTCTTTATTATCTTATTAGGACTTCTTTATTACCAGAATCTGCCTTCTACAAATACACTCCTTTTTGGACTGCGCTGTACTCCAGTTGACAAATCCGAACACATTGAATTCGAGAGGATACGTTCCAATCCCGCGCGCGCTGAGAACAAAAAAACCGAATCAATCATGATGATGGGTGGGTTCTGCTCGAAGGAAATCGTTGGCAGTTTCCCACGTCACAGTGTACGGCGCATCAGACTAGGTCAGGCAGGTCACAGGAGAAGGTATGAATCATTTCGAAAACATTCTCATTATGCCATCCCTGCCTATAACATCACAAGACCGAAATTGAGTGAACAGGATGAAGCTTTTCGTTATTTTCACATTGCTCCTCGCTCCAATCTGCTCGGCCTTTGTTGCCCCATCAACGGCAACTTCGAGTTGTGCTCAGTCCTACTTCTTTCGGGGATTGCAGCCGCTTCAATATGCCTCTGTTGAGAAGCAAAAGGAACATCTCATCAGCAGGCTCCCACCTGCAGATACCAGGAAGATGACAAAATTAGAGATCGAATTCAGAGAAATGTTGGAAGGAATTTTATGCACTCGGGATGAAATGGAATCTATCGTTGATCCACGGGTAAGGGCCATATACGAAGGCATTGCTGCGAGTTATTACGAGCCAGCTGTCTACAGAGCTTTCGAGGTGCTTTACGAAGATTACGCTCCCCTTCGATTTGCAGGAAGAATAGTGTATCGCAAATTGAGGGAGAATATGGAAGAGAGCAAGAAGTACAGAGAGTCGCAAATCGAGGCAGTCCTGTCAAAAACGGATCTTTCACTCGGCGAAGCAAAATCCTGCTGGGCAGCTTTTGCTCTCGTTGCACAGGATCGCAAACTATCTCTTGAGAAACTGCGTGGAGTGTTGTTGAACGATGAGGTTGAACTAGATTCAAATGGAAGCTTGACTTTTGAGGAGTTGGCAGTTGCATATAACCATTCCAACCCAAAGAGTCTTGCAAACGTTTTGCAAGATGTTTATGCTGCTACTTCGAGCGAAAACAATGCCGTGGACGAGAAACGTGCCAAACACAATCAACGATACGACTACATGCTAGCGCAGTTTGCGCTCTGGAAGGACTATATTCCCAGGGGCGAAAGTAGACGCCTTGATATATTGAGGGGCTGCTTCGTAGGGTCTGAGAATCCGAAGGTTGTAGAAGCTCTGCGCGTCATATACGTTGACCATAGAGCGTTGAGAATGTCTGGGAATTGGATCTTTAATGTTGTTTCCACTGTCATGGGAGCAACAATGCGGCGACGGAATCATTGAAGTACTGTTTCAAGTGTAAATATTAGAATATAAATTTTGTCAAAGTTTGATCTTTTCTTCTAGCCAGGAGGAAGTCTGGTTCGCCAATTCAGCTACGGTCATCGTATTCGAGTCAAGAACCAACTCTGGTTTTTCAGGTTCTTCATATGGATCAGAAATTCCAGTAAAATTTTGTATCTTTCCTTCTCTTGCTAACTTGTAGAGCCCCTTGGGATCTCTTCCCTCACAGGTGCTTAAATTCGCTTTCACGTAAATCTCAATGAATGAGGCACTTGTCTCGACGCTCTTGCGAACATTATCGCGATCGGCACGGTATGGAGAAATTAAAGCTGCTAGTACGACGGTTCCGCTGTCTGCCATGAGTTTGCAAACTTCTCCCACGCGGCGAATATTTTCGGCACGGTCTTCTATTGTAAAGCCCAGATCTTTGCACAGCCCGTGACGAATATTGTCGCCATCGAGTAGGTAGGTTCGGATCCCTTTTGCATTTAAGATTGCGTCGACTTGGTTGGCAACGCTAGATTTCCCAGCACCACTGAGCCCAGTGAACCAAAGCACTGCTCCTCGGTGTCCATTGAGTTTCCATCTGCTTTCTTTGTCTACTTTCTGATCATGCCAAGTTATGTTGGTAGCTTGTGAGGATGTCATTGTTGTCGTTTGTTGTATGGCATAACCAATCAATTGAAGTGAGACGACAAAAGACAGATCGTCGGTACGTCGTACGTCCATGTTTTCAAACTTGATCATGGGCTTCGAATTCTGCGAGAAAACATCGGATCAAAGCCGTTCATCACTCGTCATTAGCACAAAGGCAAGCTATCACCAACAGAACACTCGAAACGTCTTTATCGGGACGTCTTTGCTCACTTCACTTTTTTCAACACGATCATGATATTGCGAGTGCCAGCTCTCCTTCCAGGAATAATCATCATTCTCCTTCAAAGGAACATTGTTGTCGGCTTTTCAGCAGCGATCACCTCCCGATATCGAAACCCTGTAACTTCTCCTCTTTTCTCTGAGATAGGCGATGGATCAGAAAGTGATGACAGCATATTAAAGAATCTAACGGAGAAATATCTCGGGTCCAACCCTGAACTACCGAATGGTAGCCTCGGGAAGACTCGTCTGGGTGATTTGTATGAAACTGAGGAGTTAAGCAATATTTTGGAGCTGCACAAGGAAGTATCCTCTCGAACAAATGAAAAACGAATGGACGAGCCGGAAGAAATTATACCATCCGTTCACGACCTGGTGATGCAAGCAGTTGGTACAGCTATATCCGTCCCCGAGTTGGAAGTTGTTGAGGAACCAAAGGAACCCTATCCGTGGCATACAAAGTCGATTAGAGAAAAAATGAAGGGTGTGGTTGCAATTGCCTCTGATGTGGACGGTACTCTGATTGGCTCAACACAGACGGTACATCCAAGAACTAAGGAAAGCTTGATGCGAGCAGTCCAAGCATCCTTTTCACCTTTGGGCAGTCTGCGGCATTTTTTCCCTGCTACGGGAAAGAGTAGATCGGGAGCATTGAACAGTCTGGGTCCTGATCTTGCAGCTTTGTTATCCCAATGTCCGGGTGTCTACATTCAGGGTCTATACTGCATAGTTGGAGATGAAGTCGTTTTTGAGAAGAAGCTGCCCAAGGCAGCCATCCGAGCAGCCGAGGAGCTTGTCGAAAAAACTGGGGTCTCTGTTATTGCTTACGATGGTGATGACTTGTACACCACCACGGTCACAGCAGATGCCATAGAGCTGCATGAGAAGTACGGGGAACCAATGTTTAAAGAAATTGCTTCTCTGGCAGGGCACGAGCCGGGAATTCACAAGATTCTGATATGCGACAACGATTTGGATAAACTAGCCAAAGTCCGACCCGAACTGGAAGCTTTGGCAAAAGAGAACAATGCGACCGTCACGCAGGCAGTTCCTACCATGCTGGAGCTGCTTCCCGTGGGTTGCTCGAAGGCCCTTGGTGTTCAAAAAGTCTGCGAGGCTTTGGGCATCGACCCCAAAACAGGCCTGCTTGCGCTGGGAGATGCGGAAAACGATGTTGGGATGCTGGAGATGGCAGCTGTGGGTGTTTGTGTAGGGAACGGTTCTCAGTTGGCAAAAGATGCGGCCGATATCGTGCTGGAAGAAACGAGTGACGAAGGTGGCGCAGGTCTTGCCATTGAGGTATTGGCAGGCATCTAGAGGAACACGAATACAATATAGTTTTGGATCTACGAGCTGTTTCAGTTTCTTGAGATTGCTTATTTTGAAAAACTATAGACAAGTTCCCACCATCTGTTGGAATAATAAAAGAAAAAGTGACCAATGGAAGATCTAGGAGGCACTGGCTCGTCGAGGGGTATCTTTCGATGAAGCTTTCAGGGCGAATCCTCCTTTCTTGCCTGTGCTGCTCTTCCTTTTCTCTGGTTTGTCTCCTACGCTCATATTTCCAATCTTCACGGTGATCTTCTCTCCCTCTTTGATACTGTAATCCTTGCCACCTAAACCGGGTAAGGTAACCGCTGGCTCCTTTGCCTTTGCACGCTCCCGTTTTGCATCCTCAAGGGACGTATTGAAATCAAAGGCATCGTTTCGTTCGTTGAATGCCATACCAATAAACATATGCCTTCCATTTGCATTTTCTATTCGCAAAACAAAATATCGGCTTGAGTCCACGCAGCGATCGACCGCACCATCTTGAATTGGACAAACCGCAAAAATACCTCCCCCTGCTCGGTCCACCAACAAAACTAGAGTGACATCGTCTCGTTCTACCACTCTGACAGTCCCTTGCCATACTTCGTCGGTCCATTCAGCACCTCTCCAGCCACCAGCTGTTGGTCTAGGTGGCAGCTTGAAGACATGGGCATCCTGAATAACACAGCGAACACGTTCTACAGCATCTGGATTCTCCAGTGATTTCAAGTAAGCTGTGGCATCGTTTGGGACACCAGCCTCCTCTGCTGTCACACTTTTTGATTTCGACTTGGGCATTTTCAAAGAACAGATATCAGCTACGATAGGAGGGCGAGGGCAGTTGATCTTGCAATGCTGCAAGGAGTTGAGACACCCATCTTGGAGCAAGATGACAAGAAGCAATGGGCTTTTTCAACGCTTTTCATTGTACACGTACTGTACGTAGCCTACAACGAGCCAACTTGCCGGCTCGCGTTCGAGTACATAGTTTTTGTAATAGCTAATATTTGGTAGTGAATACCGCTGTATTCGGATCTTAACGTATCTATATAGTCTCCCAAAGAAGGAAATCACTTTCCAATACCAAAAACTGAATAGATAATCCAAAATTCCTTTCCGACAGTTATATTTCATGGAGAAATGGAATCTCAATGCGCTCTTCGAGAGAGAGTCCAATCGAATCGCTTGCTTCCAAGTGACGTTTGGACGTCTGTGTGTTCTAGCTCCGTACGTGAGAAAGAAGATCGATGGATGGCGCAAGTTGATGGCTGATGGCAACCAGCCGACGGAATGGTTGTGGCTGAGAAGAAGGTATTTCTAGTTCTCATATCTATCTTTGTCAATCAAGATGAAGCTCTCTATTCCAAGCGTTGTTGCTGCGGCTTTGCTTGCCAGCTCTGTTGCCGCCTTCAACCCGGTCAAGTCGGTGCAAAGGACATCTGTATCCCTGAACGCCAAGAAGGTTAGCTTTAAGGAGGATTCCCGCCACGCTCTGGTTGCAGGTATCAACCAGGTAGCGAATGCTGTCAAGGTAACATTAGGTCCTAAGGGACGCAATGTTGTTCTGGAGCGAAATTATGGTGCTCCCGAGATTGTGAACGATGGTGTCACCATTGCCCGTGAAATCAGTCTGAGAGACCCAGAAGAGAATGTTGGGGCACGCCTGATCCAGGAAGTCGCAGCAAAGAGCGACTCCAAAGCTGGAGATGGTACAACGACTTCCACCATCATGACGCAAGCTATCACCAACAATGGTATGCGTGCTGTCACTTCTGGAATCAACCCTGTGGCTTTGAACCGTGGAATCCGGAAGGCTGCCAATTTGATCTCGGACAAGATTAAGGAACTCGCCACTGTAAGTATTACTCTAACGGTAAATTTGAAGTACACTGATATGAATAAACTGACTGACAGCCTAATTTTGTTTCTATTTCAGCCTGTGACCGGTATTGATGATCTCAGAAACGTCGCCAGAATTGCCTCTGGGTCTGTTGAAATGGGCAGAATCATTGCTCAAGCTGCAGACAAAGTGGGTGATACCGGTTCAACTGTCGTAGAAGAGTCTCAAACTCTTTTCGACGAAGTTGAGTTCACTGAAGGTCTCACTATCGATCGTGGTTACATTTCACCTTACATGGTCAAGGACCAAGAACGTCAAATTGCAGAGTTGGTAAACCCAAAGGTTTTGGTGACTGATGCAAAAATCGATGACGTCAATGAAATTGTTCCCCTTCTGGAACAGCTGGTTAAATCAAAGGATCCTCTTCTTATCATTGCTGAAGATGTCACGGGTGAGGCTCTGTCTGCCCTTGTAGTCAACAAGATGAGAGGGGTCCTAGATGTTGTCGCCATCAAAGCGCCTGGTTTCGGAAGCAGACGTCGCGAATACACCCAAGATATTGCAATCGCCACTGGTGCCTCCTTTGTTGCAGAGGAGCTCGGTATTACTCTAGATTCCGTCACACTAGACATGTTGGGGACTGCTGACCGTATCGTGGTGGCTAAGGAACTTACTACAATCGTTACAGACGGAAAGCAACAAGCAGAAATCGATTCTCGAATTGCACAGCTCCGTCGTCAGGCAGAAGATGCTGATACCGAGTTTGATAAGGACAAGTGTTTGGAACGTATTGCTTCATTAGGTGGTGGCATCGCCCGTATCAAGGTTGGAGCTGCAACTGAAACGGAACTGAAGGATAAGAAGCTTCGATACGAGGATGCACTGAACTCTGTTGCCAGTGCTCGTGAACTTGGTGTTGTCCCAGGCGGAGGTGCTTGCCTGGCTTACATTCAAAATGCATTCAAAGATGAAGTGTTGGATGCTATGGATAACGACGATGAACGGCAAGGTGCGAGCATTCTGATTAACGCCCTGGGCGCTCCTGCCATGCAAGTTGCTGAGAATGCTGGCATCGAGGGGGCAGTTATTTTGGCCAAGATTCAAATGATGGCGGAAGAAAAAGGGTTTGGATGGGGTTGGGACGCCGCTACCAATGAATTCTGTGATCTGATGGAACGCGGAATTCTTGATCCAGCCAAGGTCACAATCAATGCCATCGAGAACTCAGCCTCTGTCGCCGGACTTGTCATCACCACTGAGTGTCTTGTCACTGAAATTCCTGTCGAAATGTCGGAGGAAGATAGGCAACGAATGTTTGATCAACAAAACATGGCCGCTGGCATGGGACCTGGAATGACACAAATGTAGAAGAGTAATTACTTAGTGGTTGCAAGTAGGCTAAGGAATCAAGAGAACTAATTCAATACCGTCCAGCAAATTTAGCATTCAACTTTGTGATTCCGCTTCCATCTTGGCCAGCAGGAGCGCGCCAAACGTCCTGCTTTGGGTCCAAGGACGTCTTTTTCACTTTTTTTGCCTCTCCACCCTTTTTGCTCTCATCCGAGCTCTCTTTTGGCGACTTGGTCATTGTGGAAAGAAATGATAAAGTGCTCTTTTGTCTACTTGAGTTTGGCCCAATACTTCCAGCTTTCAAACCTTCAGGCGACGGTCGAGGCAGTGACATCTGCGGCGGTGGCATACTTGGTCCCACAACGCGCTTTCTCTTGGGGGGAGGCATAGGTGGAGGCATGCTAGCTTGAGTATTTGATTCATGAACGTCGTTGTCAGGCGTTTCTGCAGACCTTCTAAGAGAAGGCGGGGGAATCGAAGGTGGAGGCATCGAAAACTGATCCGAATTTGAATCAACGACCGTCTTTCTTGATGGAGAAGACCTCGCTGGAGGAGGCAACATACTCTGGACCGAACTATTAGTGACTATGTCTTCCCTTGCTGTTCGTTTTGGGGTCCCCTCTCCAATAAATCCTGAGTCTCTATCTGAATGAACTTTGGGGTTCACGATCTTCAAGAGCTTCTCTATCTCTTCCATATTGTTATTCGCAGTTTGTTGCTCCGAAACAAGTTTGTCGAGTGTCTCTTGAGCTAGCGTTAGGTCATTGCTCACAAAGAAAGCATCTTCGTCTCCTTTTGCCTCGAGTGCCAAAAGCTTCCGCTGCAGGATGGATACATTTTTTCGCGCTTCAGGAAGTCTATTTGTCTCTCGATGGCTTTTTTGCTCGTATATTTTCTTCCACTTGGCGACGAGAGTGGCTTCCGACTCTTCTTCGTCTAGTATATCCTTTGTTTGTTCCTTTGTCCGGTCGAAGAAATCGTCCTCTTCCTCAACATGGTGATGGGACTTTAATGTACTCTTCTGGTTTGCGGCCGTTTCTGGATAAAGCTTATCATATAAGGATTCTTCCGCTTCTACGATTGATCTCTTCAAAGCTTCCTCTCTCTCTGCATTTCTCTGAAGTTGCTTTTCTTGACCCTGGGTTAGCTCTCCTTTCCGTCTTATTCTGCCATCTTCTGTTTCCAAATTGGCGAGTTTGTATTTGAGTGCATTGAGACGATCAAAAGCCTTGCGATGCTTTTCAGGTACTTCCACGTCCAAAGGCAATACTTTATTCGTCGTGGTAGTCGCCCCGCTTTCCACGTCTTCGTCATCCATTGGTATTCCCCATGATGCACTGCCAGACTCGTCTTCGGTCAATTCTTTTTGACTTGTTGGCGTTCCTCCCGTAGGTGTGGTCTTGCTCTTCGCGGCTTGCTGCATTTTGGCTTTCATGGCGCCTCTCTCAAACTCCGGTGGTCCTTCCAAAAAGTATGTTCTTGTAGATGCACCAAACTTTAGAATGTCGCCAGGATAAACCATGATGCCTCTAGATCCTGCTTTATTCGAGTTCGACTCAATCTTCCCACAAACTTCTGGGGGCAAGCGCCGTTTGTTGCAAAATGTGCCATGGGTAGACTTCAAGTCACGCAACCAAGGAATACCCTGTGAGTCAAAAGCTATTCTGGCATGCTGTCTGCTTGCCGACTCGTGATTGACAGGGATGTGGACCATATCCAGAGCCCGCCCAAAAACGGTAGTGGCTCGAACATTCAATTTGTGCTTTGTAACCTCCATTCCGCCTTTTATTTCGGTGAGCGACCACTCATCAGAAGGCTTTTGTGCCCATTCCGGTTCCACATAAGACATGGTAGTTGCTCTTAGTGGAAGCTCATTCTTTGCAATGATCCGGGCAATGATAGCTGTCCATTGCCAATCAGAAGAAGAAAAGAGAGGGTTGAAGCGAAGAATGGAAAAATCCCCTATTTGTCGTTCGCCTTTCTGTCCTCCGTCCGATCTTGAGTCACTCTTCAATCGGTTATTCTCCATCATCGCTTTTCAAACCTGAACCGTAGGTATCATTGTCACAGAACATTCCACACGTACTTCAACCAAACTTGGTCAACAATCATCACAAACTCACAACTGTTGAGTTGTCAAATAAAAAAGAGGTTTTTCCCCGTACCCTCATCATTATTATTCGTGGTTCATTGTCTCTCGGACTGGACTGAAATTGAAAAAGCCTTTTGACATGTGGAGGAGGATTGCCTGGTTGATCTGTGCAGTTCATTCCTTCCAACATTGCGACGCATTAGCAAGAGAAAATCGGTCCAGGAAGTTCGATAAGCTAGATCAGTTCCGACGAGAAAGCTTTACTAAGATGGCTGTTAATGGGGATGAGCAAAGTCAAGATGAGTCGGCAAGATTAGCACAAGCAGGGCGTTTGGAAGAACTCAAGCAACAAGAGGCCGAGCTAGCAAGACAATTGGCAGCAATTCGAATGGAAAAGCTTGAAACTTTGAGATCTCGCCCACTTACAATTGGAATAATCGGATTTGGTCGATTCGGGCAGTTTATTGCTAGAACGTTTGCAAAACATGGCAAAATTGTTGTGACATCGAGAAGCGATTACACGGAAATTGCGGATGACATGGGAGCAACTTACGTTCCACTCTCGGATCCCGATACCTTTCTCAAACAAGATTTGGACGTAATTATATTTGCGGTTTCAATTCTTAGTTTTGAAAACACAATCAAGGCTTTTGCACCATCTCTTGAAGCCTACATAAATAGGAACAATCGGGGACCACTACTGGTCGATGTCCTGAGTGTGAAAGAGCATCCACGACAAGCCTTGCTTCAACATTTGCCGCTCGAATGTGACATTCTCTGTACGCATCCTATGTTTGGGCCAGACTCTGGGAAAAATGGATGGCGCGGGCTCACGTTTGTGTACGAAAAGACAAGGGTTGACAAGGTTGTCTTCGATCCAGATTCATCGCCTCTGGAAGATGAAACACTCGGGGATACTTCAGAAAGCTTACAGTCTGTCGATGAACAAAATACAGCTCATATAGAGTCTATGGATCGAATAGAACGCTTCTTAAGTATTTGGGAAGAAGAAGGATGTCGCATGGTACCAATGAGTTGCAAAGCACATGACGCCTACGCAGCCAACTCGCAATTCATTACACATTTAATGGGTCGCATTCTAGGTGCACAGGGGCTCAGTATGACCCCAATTGATACAAAGGGTTTCGAGTCAGTGCTTAATTTGGTCAAATCAACCACTGCTGATTCCTTTGATCTTTTCTACGGACTCTACAAATACAACCAAAACAGTATGAAGACAATACAGCAGTTGAAGGGTGCCTTGGAGGATGTCGAGGAGAACCTTCGAAGAATGGAGCAAGAAGAATTGCAGAAGCAATTACAACATCAAACAAAGCACATTTGAGAGAAATCAGATTAACATAGCTTTCGAGTATCTAATTCGGCCCAGACTATTCCAACTCATTCTCCTGCTGGTCGTCATCGTCCTCATTTAGTTCGTCTTCATTCTGTTCGCCTTCGTCTGTGCCAACCGCATCGTCAATATGTTGCTCGCCTTCGCTGGCCTCCTCGCTCGCTTTGAGAGAACTGTTTGCTTCGACTTTCTCTTCGTTTGTGACATCACTTTCAATCGGTTGGGGGTTGGCTTCCTCGTCCTTTTTCATCACGAGCTCTACTTCTTGTCGCCACTCTTCTACAGTGATTTGTCCAGTGATCTTTTGGTCCTCGTTTGCAACTCCAGGAACGGCAACAAAAGGAGCAAATTTTCTAGCAACAAGGCAACCTTGGGCACGAGCAAGTCTTATCACTCGTCGAAAGTCCCGAATTCCCTGTGTAAAGCATGCGGGGTTTCTCATACCCTCGCTCCAGTCGGTATAGGTGATTGGCTTTTTAAGCACCAAGTGCACTGGTTCCGGCACGGTGGCTTCAACGCGGCTTTGGCTGCTACTTGTAGACTTTGTTTCATCATTCTGATTCATACTTCTTGCCCTTTGCGTGTCCTCTCCATCAGCAGTATATCGGAGCAAGCCTAGCAGTGATAGAGTAGTGGGAAAGTACATTTCATCACTGGCATTAATATTGCGAAAATTGTGCCACAGCTGGTGCCGAACCTGCATATGTGGGCGATCAAGTGCCAGAACCTGCGTGGCATGGTTTCTGCAGAGCAGGACCCATTGATCTGCCTTCCAGCGATATTGGCCAGGTATCCGGCGGTTGATTCCCGCAAACTGATCATCTTCGTATTTGTTCTTCGGGGTCCCTTCGTCCTTGCGGTGTCGTGCGTTGACCCATGAAACGGTAGTGTCCTTTACCTTTTGAAAGAACTCGTGTGCAGTGCAAACTGGCAAACAAGTTTCACTGATGAAAAGGAATTGATCGACCGGAGGGATTGTGTCGTCTCCAGTGTCCTCTTCGATAGGAACCACCGGTCGCCGAGCTAAATACCGGCTAGCCGCAAATCTCATATCCTTTTGGTCTTCATTTCCTATTTTGGCTGCATCCTCCAATAAATCTATCATGGCCCGTGTGATTTCCACCGATCCCCATTCTGGCTTTCGAGTGAGGAATTCTGGATCCAGATATGAATTGCCTCGTCCCAATCTTGGTTTCTGGACAAGTAAACGTTGTTTCAACCACTCACTCTTCACTTGATCTGGATATTTGGCATGACAAACCAAGGAAACAAAGTAGTCGTCCTTGTTTCCAGCGGCTGGTGAAACAGTTTGAAGCCAATCCTTCCAAATGTGTTCATATGGCAGATCACCGATTGTGATAGCTAGTAATGCAATGTGCTTTGTTTTCTTCTTCTTCTCTTCTTGTGTTGGGAGAGGTTGGTTTCCCTTTGGGATGTTGAATCCAAACCGTCTGAGATCGCCGAGACCATCACGATCTGGTGACTGATACCTCCGTCGAGAATGGGGCGGCCCTTGATGATTCCAGTTGTTGGGACGACCACGACGCCTATCAACATCTCCTCCTCTTCCATGCCTTTGATCCGATCCTCCCCGTCCATAATAGTTATGGCTGTTGTTCTGAGGAGTGGTGTTGTAGCCCCGATTGTTGCTATTGTTGGATTGATTTGACTGCGATCCTCTACCATTTTGGAAGGCCGACAGTTGTGAGCGAAAGTCCATCTTGACAACCTATTTGAATAATGAGATTGCAGAAAACAAGCAGCCACGCAGTCTTTATTGTGATGTGATATGATGGGTTCGCGCTATGGCTTGTAATATCAACCACAAACTAGCGTAAGCCTGCACCCTGTACGTGTTGGGTGGTCAAACCAACCATCACCATGGAGAGGCATGGCTTCAAGGAATATATTTAGAGGATACGTCTTTGCACCAGCGGGACCGGCTCGCGTGAGAGCGAGGGCGTCCATCTGCCGTCCTGCTCGCTCGAGAAGGAACGGATTCATCGTCAACCAACCTCAATTCTTTACCCCTCTTCCAGTTCGTCAAGCAACGCATGATGGAGGTTTTGCTGTACGTTGGTGGAAGACTTGTCTTTGTCTTTGAACCATTTATGCCTGTATACAGTCTTAATGCGACTACATTGGTCACGCATGGCAACATCGATAGCTTAGGTTACCAGTTGGTCGTTTATATCTGATGGAAATGTTCTGTTGTGGTGAATCACCGTTTTCGGACGCAAAGGCGGAGTACTCCAAGCAAGTATCATCGGGTGCCGTTTCCTCTTATCCTGGTCAGCGCAGGAATGTTGCAAAGCCAGCCGGACCTCTGCCCAGTGCCATGTCTCCGCAGAAAGGAAACAACTCAACACAGCCATCGGTGGATCCATGTTTGATATCTGTCACTGTCCCAGAAGGCGTGTTGCCTGGTCAAGAAATTCACGTGAGGCGACCTGATGGGAGTGGCTCACTTATCGAAGCAGTAGTTCCACCTGGAATGATTACAGGGTCCGTCTTTTATGTTAGGGCTCCCTTGGAATCTGTTCGCTCTCCGAACGAATTCCATGGGCCCCCACCTATGGAGATGCAAGAACCTGATTCGGATAGAAATAACGGCTTCAAAACAACAAGCGTGTTGTCTTCGGCAACTCCCCAAGCTCCTCCTGGTCAAAAACTCTTGCTGGTCCAAGTGACACCGAGCATGCTCCCTTCATCTTCCATTATGGTGAAGATTCCTGACGAACCTGGTCGACTCGTGAGCGCCCAAGTACCTCCCAATGTAAACGAGTTTTATGTTGCGTACACGCCCCAAGAACAGCAATCGAAAAATCAAACGACGAATCCGGCAACTGATGACAAGGGATCGACTGTATTGCCTATTGTTGGGGGTTTGGCATCGGGAGTCGCAGCCGTCATGGCATACGATCATTTTGCCAATTAAACCATGTACCTACATATTATCTTATAGATGCCCAGAGTGTATAGTCGAACAATATATGGAGCGAATCTAATTTAGTTTAGAGGATGTACCCACCTGTTGTCTATTCCATCAAGCACTAGGCTCACATAACGGTTTCAGACTGAAATACTTGGGGGACGAAAGACGGGAACCTTCTTCAGCACTCACATCATCCCCATTTTAATTCTGGGGATGATCTCCGCCAAAGGAGGAGAAAAGACTAAACCCGACAACAGACAACTCAAACACCATGAGTTGTAATAAGGGACACATTTAAGCCATTCTTAGGAAAGTTTCCTGCGTTACATCGCCAACAATTCAAGTCTTCCATATTGCAATGAGTGCTGCTACCGATAATGCGATGACAGAGCATCAAAAGGGGCCTATTCACGTTTTGATGGCATCTGCTGTGTCGTCAGACCAACAACACATTCTTTTGGACCCGCGCTTTCAGAATGATTTTGTGGCGAAAAGAGCAAAAATATATCGTAGATCATTCAATACGAAAAATTCCAAACGCGGATTAAATGGCGTGTGGGACGCTGTTTCAAGAGTCGAGAAGGATTTGGTTAGTTGCTGCGAAAGAATAGATCCCGATAGTTATGAAGGGGATGACATGGACGTATCGACAGAAGGGGCTTTGGACGTTGAAAAAGAGGTTCACTTTGCTGGTATACTTGCCCGCGACTGTCATACTATGGCAACGAAATGTTTGGCTCTCGCGATTCTAGAGCGGACTATGGAAAAGCACTTGGAAGAAAACGAAGAAGGAGGAAGTGATAGTGAAGATGGAGACGATGAGAACATAAACTTTGGTTCAGAGGATGATGGCCAGAAAGTTGGATCGAAACGGCTTCGTTCCGGTGCTGAAAATACTGAAGATAGGCCAAAGAAACAAAGGCTAAAAGATGACCACAAGGTCGAGGAGAATCAGGATGATGATGAAGATGAGGAAGTGGAGGAAGAGGAAGAATCAGGAGTTGGACGATTGGAGCGCTTTCTCGCTGCTGGTGGGTTGAAGGTATTGAATCGATGGCTGATAGATGCATCAACAGAAGAACCAGTTTTGTCCCCGATGAAGCCCCCCTCGGGAAATCGAAAGGGCCCAGAAAAGCAAAAGGCTAAACCAAGGCCCCCGTCCACGCGACCATTGATTTTGCCCATGTTGAAATTCCTAGAGCATATTCCATTCGACAAAAAAGTTATCTTGGAAGCAAAGATCAACAAACAGATTCGAAAACTAGGAAAGCAAGTGAACGCGATCCTCAAAGCGCGAGACGAAGCCACTGCAGAACCCCATGATTTAGAAAACTGGAGCTCAGAAACAATGAATGATGGAGAAGACGCCCTAGGCCAAGTTGTAGAAGCTGTGAAGAATGTAAAAAAATCATGGGAACGGATGGCGAAGGAAGATCCAAGAAAGTTTGAAGATCCCTTTGTCTCTCTGAAAGACATGATGAAGGAGAGGCTGGAAGTGTTGGTACAATTTGAAGGTGGCTCTGTCCCAAAGCCTGATTGGTTTGACGATTCGGAACCCGAGAAAGAAAGAAAAAAAGCTTCAAAACCAAAAAAATTAAATACAAAAGAACTTGCTGCCAGAGAGAGGAAAGCAGAAAAAGAAGATCTAAAGCAAAAGTTGCAAGCAGCCCAGAATGAACATCGGGAGCGCCTGGCACAACTCCGTGAGAAATTTCAAAAACGCAAGGACGATGTTACACCAGTTGCAAGTCTGACGAAGGTTGCAAGCAAGAAAAAAGTGGTTTGGAAGGATGGTTTCAAAACTATTACCAATCGTAACAGAAAATTGCTGGAAGAGGTCTTTGTTTTCGAAAAGAATGCGCCAGCTACTATGGGTCAGATAGATGAAGATGAAACGGACAGTACGTTCCTGGGAGAATAATGCAGCGACTTGAACGGGCCTCCCTTCTTGCTGTATCGAACCCTGAACTCCCCAATGACCAGTTTAAAAACCTAATCAAATGCAACTGACCATGTCTTGATCCCTTCTCCTGCTACACACGGCTTCGCTGTTTCATTTCCCATCTGCAAAAGAAGGACACTGCTGACAAACGATGATTATAAAAGGGTATCGAGAAATATTACAAAGAATATGGGTCTTAGAAAACCCTGTCGCAGTTGTGGGTTACCTTTTACTTTATATATAGTCATTATTGTGATTACCTCCGACGGCGGACGTGCCAAGTGCTGCACATTACGTGTTCGAATAATCCGATATAAAAAAGATGGTAATATGCAGGATCATCAAGTTTCAGCAGAGATTGATGCTATAAAGCAGAGTGCACCAGTTCCCGGATTCATTTTCAACCAACTCTGCCGCCGACAAGTCTCACTGAGCAATTTCCACAGGCGTAGCTCAGAGATTGTGGTACTTGCTCATAGCTGGCTGTCTGGAATTTCTCGAGCTATCCATCCTCAGCCAATAGCTGAAGTGGAAGATGAGGTTCGATTTGGATGGCCTGGACGTTTTCTTCCCATACGACAGGCTTTATCTTGAACAGCATCAATATATGCGATCTCTGAAACAGGCGCTTGATGCTGGCGGTCATTGCCTCTTGGAAATGCCTACAGGGACAGGAAAAACAGTTTGTCTCCTTTCATTGATAACATCGTACCAATTTGCCAATCCATCTGCTGGAAAGCTTGTCTATTGTACACGAACAGTCCCTGAGATGAATTCTGTTGTAGAGGAATTGGGAATTGTTCTGGCCTATCGCGCTGAACAACTTGCTTTACAGGATAATTCTCAAGATGAAGAAATGGAGAATGTTTCTCAAAACGGTTCAGCTGTGCCCGAAAATGCCACCGACAATCTTGGCGGAACCGTGAAAAGGAAGCCAAAGAAAATAAGAGGGAATCCAAAACGAGGCCGAGAAAACACTCTTGGTCCCATTGCATCTTCCAAAGGAGCTGGAGGGAGTGGAGTTCTGGCGCTTTGTCTTTCTAGTCGCAGGAATATGTGCATTCATGAGCGAGTGATGGCGGAAAGTGACAGAGAAGCTGTCGACGCCGCATGTAGGAACATGACAGCATCGTGGGTCATTGAGCAAGCAAAGAAGAACCCAGGGTCGATGGAAACGTGCTCTTACTATGACAACTTTCAGGAAGCCGGGGAAGCTACGACCATGCCTAGCGGGGTCTATGACCTTGAAGAGCTGAAAAAATGGGTGCGTATTTGGGCTTGAAAGAGAGAAGCATCACTTACGATCAAAGCTAACACTTTTCTTTTTACTAGGGTAAAAAACGGGGATGGTGTCCGTACTATCTGACGAGACAGGCAATTAATCATGGTAGGTCGACCGTGCCATTTTCCTCCTGGGCTATGGCAACGGGAAGGTTTGACTGACCCATTGATAATCTTGATTGAAGCAAACATTCTGGTTTTTAATTATCAGTATATGCTGGATCCAAAGGTCGCAAAAATGGTCTCCAAAGAACTTGAGGCTGAAAGCATCATCGTCTTTGACGAGGCGCACAATATTGACAGTGTTTGCATTGAAGCGTTGTCAGTGACAATCAACGATCGAGGTCTGGAACAAGCGACCAGATCACTTGGTCGCTTATCCTCCGAGGTCAAGAGCATCAAAAACACAGACAGTCAGAGGCTCCAAGAAGAATACCAGAATCTTGTCAATGGTCTAATTGATCAGGGTTTGTTAGATGCACCGGCGAACGACAGTGGGCTAGCGAGTGTGAGTTTACACATGGATGAAATGATCCTGCTTTTGTTTCAATTCAACTCACGATCGAATGCGAAAGAATGCACTGGCGCCAGATGTTTTGAATGAGAGTGTGCCAGGGAACATTCGAAGGGCTGAACATTTCATACAGTTCATGAAGAAAGTAGTGGAGCATTTGAAAACTCGTCTTCGATCTGTTGCTGGGCCAAGTGGAGGAGTGAAGAGCGAGACACCTCTAGCGTTTCTACATCGCATGACAAATGGAACTTCGCTTGAAGTGAAGCCCTTGAGGTTTTCCTATTCAAGGCTATCATCTTTGTTGAGAACCCTGCAGGTTTCGAATTTGGATGACTTCAACGCTCTAACAGACGTGGCAGATTTCGCAACATTACTGGCAACGTACTCAGAGGGCATCGCAAGATTCGCGATTATCATGGAGCCCAATGGGTCTTCCATCCCGGGTGCCTCTGATCCCTCAATTCAGCTCTCTTGTTTAGATTCGTCGTTGGCTATCGCTCCCTTATTCAAGCGATTTGGAAGTGTTGTCATTACGTCTGGAACACTGTCGCCGATCGATT
>JAAMXS010001132.1:0-41413 GCA_019693525.1 Cylindrotheca fusiformis | reverse complement strand
ATTACTTGGACGAAATGGACGAACAAGCCGATGAAGACACCCACTCGACCATCAATTCATATTACTTTATGCAGGTTCTTGTTTTCGATGTAATTCAGAAAATTCTGGTCAGGGATGCATTGTTGGCTTTGATCAGTTTGGCCTTTGTCTTCCTTTGGCTTCGACTCAACACTGGATCTTGGTTCTTGGCCACGGTAGGATTTTTCGAAATTGCCTTTTCCATTCCAGTTGCATGGTTCCTCTTCTCGGTCGTCTTTCGAATCAAGTACTTTGCCACGCTCAACGCCCTGGCCATTTTCATTGTCGCCGCCATTGGGGCTGATGATATCTTTATCTTCATGGATGCCTACAAACAGTCAAAATGGAAGGATCCTCAAAACTTAGTTGACATGGAAACTCGCATGTCCTGGATCTACCGACGTACCGGAACAGCTATGGCCATTACCTCGGCCACAACTTGTGCGGCCTTCCTATGCACTTTGAATACGCCCTTAACCTCCATTCAATCTTTTGGAATCTTTGCAGCCATTGTCATTTTCATCGATTACGTCTTGGTCATGACTTTGTTCTGTGCGGCCGTGGTTATCTACCATGACCGCTTCGAAGACAATTCTTGTTGTGGGTGTTGCTGGCCTTGTGGAACCCTTAAGCCCAGCAATACCGACAAGGCGCGACACCATTTGGAACAGTCAGGAGGGGGACACGGTCAAGGCGACTGTGTGAGCCGGTTCTTTGAAAACACCTTTTCGGGCATTATCAAAACACCGATCAATCGTTTGATCATTTTCGTGCTATTTCTTATTTGGATGGGCCTTGCCATCTGGCAAGCTGTCCAAATTGAACCCACCAAGGAAGCCGAACAGTTTCTGGACGAAGACCATCCTCTGCAAAAGTCTTTGACCATTTCGAACCGAGAGTTTCCAACCGCGAAAGATGATAGTGGCCTCAAGGTCTTCTATGCTTGGGGATTGGAAGACGTAGACCGCGATGGCGTGAATTTGCTTCTGGACCCCGACGACTATGGAGAACCCAGATTTGTCGAAGACTTTGATTTCAATCCTCAGTGCCAAACCAAGCTGCTTTCTTTCTGCGACAAGCTAAGGACTGATCCGCAATACGAGGATGTGATCAAGCGGAATAGCGGTGTCGGGGAAGTCTACTGCTTCATTGAGGAATTGGCGGCCTTTAATGTGCAAGGAAACTTGGATGACTGCCAATATGTACGTACTGGCGCTTGGAGAAATGAGACGTGGCAGGTAGACCCATCGAATTTGTCAAGCATCATGGGATCCTTTTTGAGACAGAAAAGCTGTTTCGATGATGACCGTGTCGAAACTATTTCGGGTCGATATCAGGATGAACTTGGTTGGGACGGTTCTGCAATGAAGTACGCAGCCATCTCTGCGGAAAGCAAGAGTCTGACAGCTTTCACGATGCAGTCCGAGTCAGAGACCCGAGAGGAGTACGATCAGTTCATTGCCATTGGTGAAGAAGCAGACGACGTCATTTCACAATACTGCTCCGGAAATGTTGTCGTGACCGATTTGGATGAGAAATTTGTATTCATGAACAACCAGGCCATCTATGTGCGGTCTGCTGTTCAGAGCAGTGCTCTCGGTGTGGGGATCGCTTTTGTCGTTCTCTTAATCAGTACGAGAGTTTTCCACCTTGCTTTCTTTGCAAGTCTCTGCATCATCTCAGTTTTGATCAGCGTTGTCGGTACAATGGTGATGTTGGGATGGGATCTTGGAAGTGTCGAGTCAATTTTGATTGGTATTGTTGCAGGATTCAGTGTCGATTACGTTGTGCACCTGGCCCATGCATATGAAGTTGCAGGAGGGAGCACGTACGCACGCGTGACAGATGCCTTTGCCGATATGGGAATCAGTGTATTCAATGGAATGATTACAAGTGTCGGTGCCAGCATCCCACTCTTCCTTTGCTCGCTGCAGTTTTTTTCGAAGTTTGGAACATTCCTTTGCCTTACCATCGCCTTTTCTTGGATCTTTGCCAACTTCGTTTTCATGAGCATCTTGGCTCAACTGAAGATTCCTATCAAGGAGGGTGGCTGCCGTCTCTAAGAACTGCACAACAAGGAATGATTGTTTCTTGTTTCTTCGTCCCCTTAAGCCTGTTTAGTTTATTAGATATGTATTTCTTCACTGCATTCTTGTTTTCCTTTGATCCATTGCTTTTTAAAAAGCTCCAAGTCAAATGAATCAAACAATTCACAGAAATACCAGGTATGAATGATGCGTAAATGGAGACTCATAGATTTCGATGAGCCGGCATACTTATGCTTTGTATGACTTACCACTTACCATACATAAACGCAAGCTCTAGGCCTAGCCCTACCGTTGCATCTAAATAAAGTTGTCCTTATATTTATATATTGTCGACATTCCTTTCCCGTCCAACAATAGATTCTGTACTTGGGGAGGGGGAACCCCCAATTGTTGGGGTTGGGACATGAGAACAGAGACTCCCCCTTTTAAATCACAAGAATGCCCCCCGGACAACCACCATGACGAATGCTCAAGGTACTTCCGTTTCGGGTCTCTTCCAATCAGCCTAATAATGGTCTTTGATCAGTAGCCATCCCTCACTTAGTTTCAGATCAATGCGAATTCAAGGTGGACGCGTTGTGAAAAAGGCAACCAGGAAACGAACTAGGGATGCTCGAATGATCGAAATCGATGGATCACAAGGCGAGGGAGGAGGTCAAATCCTTCGAAATGCTGTTGCGTATGCCGCCATTTTGGGGGATCGAAATGTTCGAATCTTCAACATCAGAAAATATCGCTCACAGCCTGGCCTAAAGCGTCAACACTTGACTGCGTTGCATCTTCTCACTGAAGCCGCTGGTGGAAATCTAGCTGGCGGGGATGTGGGCTCTGCTGAAGTTACGTTTGAAGCAAGGTCGGCAATTGTTCCATCAGAAGCAGCTACATCCGAGCCTCCTACACTCGTTGGGGATACGAAAACTGCTGGATCTATCTGTTTGTTGCTTCAGGCTGTGATTCCGTATGCACTTTTTGCAAACAGAGAACTCATCTGGGAACTGAAGGGGGGGACGAATGCCACAATGGCTCCTCAGTATGATTATTGGGAACACATTTTCCTACCTACATTGCATCGTATGGGATTACCCGTTTCATTAATAAGACCTACAATAGTGCAACGTGGCTTTTTCCCCAAAGGAGGAGGCAAGCTTGTGGTTACAACGAAACCGTTGCTAGGGACTTTCCCACCCATCACGCTGAAAGTTCGTGGTGAGTTGTCGGAAGTTACCATTCGCTCCTTCTACAGCGGAAATTGCCCCAGATTTGTTGCACAGAAGATGGCTAAAGCCGCTGAGACATACATTCGCCATCGATACCCAGAAATTCTGATAAAAACAATTATTTTGTGCCACGATCCGGCAGTAGGAAGTGCTTCAGGCATACTACTCGTTGGTAAAACCTCAACAGATTGCCTGCTGGGAGGATCATCGCTTGGTTCGCGTAATAAATCACCTAAAGCTAGCGGCATAGAAGCAGCTTCGGAGCTCTGTGCTACATTTGACGATGGCGGATGTGTGGACGAGTATCTGCAAGACCAGCTCATTCTTTACATGGCTCTTGCCGCGGGCACATCGGAGATCATTGCTGGAGCTCTAACACAGCACACTCAAAGTGCGATATCGATTGCAGAAAAGCTTTGCGATATTCAATTCCAAGTTGAGAAACTTGGGAACGGTATGAATCCTCCTGACTCTTCTGGCCGGATTGCAGGAAGACATCGAATTCGTTGTAATGGGATAGGATTTCGATCCTAGGCAGCTGGATCAGCTGCTGCAAACGTTGGTAAACTTAGTTTTCATTTGGTGGCTTCTTCTGTTCTGTGCAGGAATAGATATATATGTTTGGCAAAGATTTCCTCAAACTGCTCTGCATCCTCTCTTCCAGTATCTTCTCACAGTTTAGTTTTATTATATCAACAATTAATCCATTTCCTACGTCTAAAAGTCAAACAATACCTCGGTCAATGAGTCAGTGGTGGGGCTACGGTACTCCTTTGTTAGAGGGAGGAAAGCAGCATCCATATATCATCCAACGCAACACGACTTTGCGAATATGGCCGTCCCAAAATGCACGGCTAGGGTAGCAAATGCACTCTAAATTCAGGCGTCTAGACCCGCGAGATCCAAACCAATAAGTCGTTTCATACCCTCTACGTGCGACTTCGCTTGTTGAACAGATCGCTTTCTGCATGCAAGGGCATCGCCTCCAATCTCATTGAGGATGGCGCCAAGCATCATATCACGTCGTCGTGATTCTGCGCTAAGTCTGACAATTTCACATTTCATTGTATCAAAGTATGCCAGCTGCTCTGTCAGTCCTTGAACCTTCACTTCTTTATCTCGGAGGTCGCCCGTTGCTGCTGAAAGATCATTCTCCAAGGTACTCAGCTTTGCTAGGAGATCGTTCAGGTTCTCGGCACTCTGTCCATTGGACCTTTCCCACGCTAGAAGCTCAGAAAGCTGGTCCCGAGCGCGAGTCAGTGATTCGACCTTCGTGCTTTCCTTTTCAAGGAGGTCCTTATTCTTGGAGTGTTGCTCTTCAAGGACATCCGCTTTCTTCTTGGTATTGCAAAGTTCCCCGTTGATTTGCTCGTTCTCGCCACGGAGGTCTGCCACTTTTCGCTGCTCCGTCACCAGTAGATTCGTGATTCTTGATACTTCCTGTTCTAAATCTTGGCAACGTCCTCGCTCATAATCAAGAAGAATCTCCTGGGAGTGAATACCCTTTTGAAGCTCCTGAATTTTGTTGGCCTCCGATGCAGACGCAGACTTTTGTTCTTCAACTGAGCGCTCAACTTCAGAGAGTTTTTTCTGTTCTTTCTCTAGAAGCTGCGACTTCTGCTTGTGAGACGCCTCTAGCTCCTTGATCCTATCATTTGCAGCCTTCAGCTCGTCAGCAATCTCCTTCAAGTGAAAAGCCTTTTCACTTGCTTCAATTTCTGCTTCAATATCTCTCAGCGCTTCATCGTCAGCGTCCCTACCAGAAGCCTTGAGATTTTCCAAATTACGCTTTCCTCGGGAAAGAAGCGCTTTGTTGCTTTCGTACTCTTCTCTCATGGCCATCACAACTTCTCTCTCAGATTGCAAAAGCTCCAAGGTCTTGCTATGCTCCTGCTCTAGTGCATCGTATTTGGACTGTTCCAATTGAAGAGCTTTCTCTTTCTCTGCAACGTGTAGCTCAAGTTTCGCCACCTTTTCAGCAAGCGAGTCACGCTTTGTCTTTAGGGCAGCGATCTCGCTATAAAGATTCCAGACTCGTGTCCGTTCATGAGCCAGCTGCTTTTCTATGTCAGCAATCGCTGTTTCTTGTTCCTCTTCGGAAGGACATGGGTGGTGACTAAGTTCCTCAACACTGTCAACTTTGAGCCTTCCCTCGATCATCATGCTAGCCGCTTCCTCTAGATTTTTCACTCTCAGAATCTCGGCTTCATACTTCTTTTCCAACATCTGGTGAGCCTTTGTGACCTCTTCAACATTTCTCCTTGCCTCATCTAGATCCTGTTTCAGTTGATCCCGGTCTTGTGTAATAGAAACAGCCTTGCCCTCAGTTCTTACGAGGCTTTTCTCCTTCTCCAATTGCGCAATCTTTTCGTTGAGTGTCTTGATTACAACATGCATATTCTTCTGAGTCTTTTTCACAGCCTCAATTTGCGACTGCTCAGCTTCGTGATCCTTTTTCGTTCTCTCCATAGACGACTCCATTTCAGCATAGAGTTCTTCTTTGGCGGTTTCCAAATCCAACACTTTTTGTCGCTCTGCGTCAAGCTCATTCTGAATCCTATCTTTTGATTCCTCAATTTCTTTTAGTTTCTGTTGCTCAACATCAAAAGTTCTTAAGAGGGCAGTCTCTCGTCGCTCATACTCTTGAATCCTCTGAAGTTCAGTGTTCAATTGTACTTGTGCTTCTTCAAAGGCATTCTCAAGGTCTGCAACCTTTTCTTGTTCGCTTTTCAGCAACTGGGCATATTGAGCTCTCCTCTCTTCCATCGATTCTCGTAGACGTTCTTGTTCTTCGTCCTCCCCCTGGATTGCTTCCTTCAACAATTCTTCCAGCTCATCGAATCGCTTTTGTTCCGATTCCAGAAGCTCGTTCATGTGCTCTACGTGTTGCTCAAGATAGGCCACTCTCTCTCGTTCTTCCTTCATTTCTTGTTGAAAGGTTGCTTCTTTATCACAAAGTTCCATCTCAACAGATTCTCTCATTACGATCTCATACTCGATCTGGTCACGCAACTCCCGTTCGAGAAGCTCAAACTTGCGGGTGATTTCTTCGAATTTCATGATCTCTTGATCATGCTCCTGGAGAAGAGCTTGGGAATACAGATGATGATTTTTCTCGGTCTCTTCTATTTCTCTCTGAAGCGTTTCATTCTTGATTCTTTCTTGCTCGAGAGCGTGGTCGAATTCCTGCTTTTGATAGCTCATTGCTCGTTCCATCTCTTGCTTGGACTTAACATTGATTTCATGCTCTAGTCGACCGATGATATCCTTCTTGACACCATGGGCATTCTCAAGGACAGAAACTTTCTTCTGTAAAAGCGATCTTTTTTCTGCGTTAGCCTTCTGGACCGCTTTGAACATATTGTGTTCCTTCTGTAGAAGCTCGAGCTTTTTCGCCTGCATCTTCTGCATTTCTTTTGCTTCATTGGATTCATTTGCCAGCTTTTCTCTTTCCTGTTCAAGAAGGCGTACTTTCTCTTGTTCTCTTCCAAACATGAGGGCAAAACTACGCTCACGGTGATCGAATTCCGCCGTCAAACGTTCCAGTTTCACCTGCGCAGTGTTTAAATCCTCGCGTACCTGGCTGAAGGTCTTTCCCGACTGCTCGATCAAGCCTGATCGCTCCTTCATTGTACGAGTTTTCAATGTTCGTTGTAGTGCGGAGACAGCTTCCTTGCGAGTTTCGCCTGGAGGTAGTTTGACAGCATAATCCAACGGAACCATGGCGAAGACATCCCGCACTTTGGACCCCTCAGGGTAGGACGCAAGCAGAACGTTCATAACCCCCTTGGAAAATCCCCATTTAGATGCAATATGGAGCGGCAACATGAGATCACTCTCATTACGAATCTTTGCAGCTTCGGGGTATGCCTTCAGCAGCTTCTCAACAACTGTCGCAGAAGCGCAAGCGCAGGCGTAGTGCAAAGGGAGGTAGCCTTTTTCGCCCTTGGCGTTTACTGCATTCTTGTTTGCCTTCAAGAGTGCTTCCACAACTGCCACTGGTGGATCGATTCTGCATGTTTCATGAAGTAGTAGATTTCCCTTTGTGGCGACTGAAAGTCCTTTGGCACCGCAAGTCAACGGGATGGCAGCACAGCGGGGATGAGCCTTAATATAGGAGGCGAGGGCTGTCCAGTTTCGGCTCTCGAACAGTGGAAACATCGTGGTTGCCTCCAGAGCATCGTCTTCGTCGGGCTCAAGATACGTTCGCTGTACCACTGGCTGTTGTAATTCTTCGGCTTTCTCTTCATGGGATTCGTCGTCGCTTTCTTCTGTATTGGCAGTGCTCTCTTCCGGTTCTACTGCACCCCTTTGGACGATGCTTTCTTCTGGGTCGATTCCATCCTCACTTCGGATCATCATAATTCTTTGCGCTAGGTCTCGAGTGTCCTCAGGATCTTCGCGAGCTTCATCCTGTTCTTCCGAGGCAACGGTTTTGGCACCCTTCTGCAATGACGCCGCAGCTTTCTTGTTGCTCAGAAATGTATTCCATCGTTTCTCGATCTCCCCTTCTCTTGGATTGAGCCAAGACTTGTCAACGACCTTCACCATCTAGAACGATTCGAATTGGAACAAAGGCGACAGTGTGTTGAACGATGTCTGGTATTTCAGTTGGAGATAATGGCGATCACAATAATCATAGGTATTTCGACCTTCAGTTTTCAGCGATTAACCCATCACCAAAGAACGATGCAGAGATCGAGCTTGAAGTTGGAACAGCGATGTTGAGCACGTGCCGAACATAACCGTTCTGAATATTTCTATTCCACCGTTTCCAATTAACTTCTACAGACACAAGATAAAGTAATTCATGCCGGCGCGTGCTGACGGAACCACATGTATTGTTGCTGTGATTGACTAGACTGACTCTTCTTGATTCATTCGACTTCAAGCAGGTCTTCGACTTCATGCTTGACGCACAGAGCTTAGATTTGCAGACCCTTTTTTGTTTCAAAGATACCAGTACAATCCAGTTTTACAGTACTACTAGTGCAGCCCTAGCTAGACACTAAAGCTGGAACAAAGAAAATCTGTTGCGGGGAAGTTTCCTACGAGTATCTGTTTATAAAGTTGGATGTGAATCATCAGTGAGTCTTCCCTGCTTTCACGATTGCAGGAAAGATATTTGGTTATGTCCCTGACTTCCTCATGGGTTCCAATGTACGAACTCACGCTACAATTGTTTGTTTCGACATGTGTATGCCACTGGCAAGCAACTTCTCTTGCTTCTTCAGTGCTTTCTTTTCTTCGATTGTTTGAAAGAGCTTCTGGACTACATCTTGCTCGGTAGCTAGTAGATGTTCTTTTTCCTTGACGACAACGGCAATGGACTTCACTATTTCTTGCTCCTTTTTGACCATACGTTCCTTTTCCAGGCATCGAGCCCTGTACTCTTTGAGCCGCAAAGTTTCTGTTTCGATCATCTTGTCCTTTTCAGCAATGGCTTTTTCTAGCGTTTGTTTCTTAATTCGCTCCAACTCAAGTAAGGCGTTCTTTCTCGCGAGTACACCTTCCAACTCGTGAATTTGATCTTCCTCGTGCTTTACCTTCTCCTTCCTTTGGTTCTCCAGAAGCTCAAGCTCTTGCACTTTGGCTTGTTCTGCTTCAATAAGTCTATGATACCGAGCTAGGGCTTCTTCGGCAATCTTGACACTCCTCTGATGAGCTTCGAACAAGATTTCCTTCTCAAACTTTTTCTCCTCAAGCTCCGCAATCTTGGCTTTCTCTTCGTCAATTAGCTTTTGTCTAGCAGCATTGCTCTTTTCTAGTGCTTCCATGATTTCGACATTGCTTCGTATGGCCTCGTTTTTTTTGCGTTCATCCTCCAACAATTCGAGTTGAACCTTTTGCTTTTCAAGCAACTCTTCGGTCGCCTGCAACGAATTTTGAAGATCATTTGCTCTCGACGCTTCTTGGCTGGCCCGCTCTTTCGCAACAGCCAACTGCTTTTCCATTTCGCTGAGTCTCGACAAAGTTTCTTCTTCCGCCTTTTCGTTTTGCATCAAGGCGGATCGCAGATTAAGTGTCTTCTTTTCTTCATGCTGTAGCAGTTCTTTCGTGTCCATGTACATTTTCTCCCACTTGTCCACTGGTGGCTCTTCCATGTGGTCTTCCTCTCGTTGTGCTGTTGGCGTCTGGAAAGCTTTTGACTTTGTCTCTTCGGAACTGCATTGATCCAGCACATGCTTTTCAAGTATGACCAGCCTTTCATTGGCAGCTTTCGATTCATTTTTCTTTTGCTCGTAGGCTTGTTCGAGCTGAGAAATCTTGCAAAGTGCAGACAACAATAAAGAGTTTGAATCTTGAGAGGAGATATCTTTGCCGTCCTCCATCTTCGCTTTCACACTTTCAGTCACCAGCTTGTTATCAGTGGCGTTGTCGGTGCCACTGGCGACCATTTGATCCGTCGCATGCTGCTCATTGGCAGCTGCATCTTCATCTCTCTTGTCATTGCCACCCGATTTTGTGCTTTCTTCAGATTCAATGTATCTCACACCAGCAGTTTCATTATCATTTGCTCTCTTGCCGTCATTGACACCATCGTCGCAATTGGAAGAATCCGAAGTATCGTCGGTTTCTGAGTTTTCTAGGACAATGGATGCTGCGTTTCCAACCTCTTTATCGTGCTTCTCGACGACAGTAGTGGATGATTCTTTGGCGGGGATTCCTTCGACTCCCTCAGTATTGCTGGGAAGATCGTTTTTACTGGTGAATTCACTGAGACCCATGCTGCTATTGGAATCCATGTGTTCAATGAGAGCACTGTCGACACTTCGCGCACACTTCAAGACACCATTGACCATCGTTTCCCCTTGATCGGTTTTGCTCGGATTTCCCAAGTCTTCCTCCACACCGCCCGCACGTTCAGCCTCGTCTTCGCATGAGCGATTTTGAAATACAAGATGTTTCTCCGTATCGATGGCCTCTGCTTCTTCTCCTGTGTCTGCTTCCACAGCGGTTTCTCTTTCTGCCTCCAAGTCTTCGTCAAAAGGCTTTTCATCTTTTTGGATCCGATCTCTATCTTCGTCGTCCGCAATCGAGCCTGCCTCCTCTTCTCCCATTGTTTCTCGCTCGTCATCGTCAATGCCTTGGATGGAAGCTTTTGAATCGGTATTGGTCTGGAGACCATCTGGCACACCATCCTTCACATCGAGTGTCTCCTCTTCGGAGGAGACGGAGCGAGTGAAGTGCACATAGGGTTCATATTCAGTTTCAATTGCATCGCCATGCACTGCCTGCTCATAGATCAAGTTGACACCCCTCATTGTATTTTGGTATCGACTTCGTATCCTCGGTTTTTTGAATTGTGAGGAGCAAGGGCTTTGGCAAGAGGGAAATTTGAGGATAAGTGTGTGCCATCCGTTAAACGGATAGAAAATGTGCTATTTTCTTTCTTTGCTAGTTATTTTTGTTGACAGCGATTCTACATGCAATTTCCTTCGATCGTCAACACACCATGCGTTCGGCAATTCTTAAATGTACCACTCCGAATCATTTATTGATAGACGTTGAATACTGATACATATGCACATTTATGTTTTGCACATACTAGCACATGTAGTCCTGAAGTGACCATCGCCAAATCTTGCCCCAAATGGTGCGAGCTCTGGGAAAGAAAAATCAACACCCTAATAGTTCGCATGGGTCGAACCAGCCAGCGAGCTCCACGACTTGTCAACAAGACCATAGCATGAACATACTTTGTTGACAGTGGAAGCAACACCTTGACAAAAGCAAGCAAACGGCTTGTTTTGTTGAGTCGACAGAACGGAAAATATGGGAGACGGGGACGGCCAAAATGCGATGAGCGGCAGGTCTATAGCCAAGGAAGGTGTCAGAAGAGCAAGAGGCCAACTGATAGACGCCTTTGCAAAGCGCATCGCCAACGTCGCCACTGCAAAGGCGGAGCAACCGTTACAGGAGGTCCGTAAGAATCTTCCTAACACTCCTGAACAAGTCCGGGATCTTCCATTCTATGATTCTACATTGAATGCTCTCAAGTATCAACGAGACAACTATCTCGTCGGGGAGTTGTATGCAGAGCGACGAAGGAGGCAAAGGGACAAAGATCCTTTTGCCCCGGCTGCGTTGAATCGCATGCCCTACGACGCAAGGGCTCTGGGAAGCGTCCAAACTATCAAATTAGGTTCATGGTTTATACCTTCGCCTACTGTGAGAGATGCCTTGTTGCCAATCGTGGTGGGCTTACCCTCTGGCGTTCTGAGAGAACCAATATTAAACGCCACGGTGAATGCAATACCTTTGGCGCAACCATCCCTCGATCGAGTGGTCAAGTACAGTTTACTGCAATTCATGGATGATCCTCAGTGGCGAGAAGTTATGAAGAGCCAGACGAATACATACATTAGCTACCGGGAATAATTGATGAACAACAATAGGTTTCCTGTGACAAGTCTCAGCAGCAATAATATGATGGACTGGAGAACATGCATTCTTGTTCTACACAGAACATTGACCGCAGTAAATACAAAGTGACTTGCACTGAAGGCTTTGGGTAGATTGATGAGGTTGTACACTTATGCCTGGACTACTATAGATTTCAATTTTCTCCTAGCAGGGAAAGCACAACAGCATGCCCTACTTTCTAATCATTCTGTTATAGCATGCTCTCTAAAGTGCTGTACCATTTTGCGGCTACGGCTAATTAGAATACTTCCTGTTTTAGCTTTTTGAAAAACAGGTTGAATGTGAACAGCTCTCTAGTAGGTATTAGGCTACAGTACTCTTATTGTTTGCCCAACGTGTGTAATATTGGCGAGCACCATACCTTTCCGTCGCCCAAGCAGAAAAGATCGGCAACAGGGTTTCCCAAAAATCCCTCCCAGACGGTATTGGGACACTGTGGACCAAAGTCGGTGCCGTCGACCCGAAGATTGGCAATTTCCGGTGCTTTGCCGTCGAGCAACCAAATGCCTTGCTCTATCACCATTGGACTGGTGGTGGCGATGGGAGTATTGTTGTTCCACCAGGCAGACCAAAGGACATTGCGATACCTCCATTCGCGCAGGGAAGGTCGACAAGTAGAATCGATCTGACACGATCCCAAATCAATGCCCTTCAAAATGGGAGAATCCTTGGCTGGATACTCGGCGCAATGAAATAATATCCCCAACATACTGGTACTATTCAAAGTACTAGGAGTAGTAGTATTGTCATTGCTTGCTGTTGGCCGAAACAAATGTCCATGATTCAAATCGTGACGGTTCATCTGCACGTTCGTATTCCCATGCAACTTATGAGATGCAACAACGGCGTCAAAGGTATCCGAAAGAAAGGTCTCCAGTTCGGGTGGAACTGTGACGACAGTGGTGGGTGTTCCACCGGACAGGGATAATACATCTTTTGGAACATCTGATATTTCCAGTTGTTTTTGTCCTGTCATCCAAAATGGACTCTTCAGAATCGCTGCCACCGAGGGGGGGACTGGTTCGAGTTTTGTACCTGGCAGAGCAATACCATCTCCGTTTCCAAACATTAATTCCTTCAACAAGAGCTGACTGAAGTCATCGCTACCCTCAGCAGCATTTGTGGGGGCAGTAGTCGTACAGGAAGCAGAGAAAGCAGAAACCAAAGACAGAGTGCAACTGCTCCAAGTAGTCCAACGCAACCAAATGCGGCAAACCATATGGTATGGTTTCATCCTACTGAGTCCCCAGCAGCTAGAAATTTCAAGTTTGTATCTTTACTCATAAAGCTTATCGTTGCTGTTTTCATTTCTCTCATAATGCCATTGTCCCAGTAGCAAGAATCGAGGCCATGGTGACGGTGTCGCAGGCATAATGGCAAGGGTTTAGAGCTAACTCAGTCCGGAAGCAGCGCGACCAGGGCCAGACTGATGTGGACGGGATATCGAACACCCTTTCGAAAACATACTGGCTTCTACGTAGAGTACAGGTATCTTCCAACCTCACTCTGTCATATGTCCGACTGATCAAACGAAAAAAAAAATCGAGAATGGTTTCGCTCTTTGATGAGGCGGCATCCAATACCGAGTTTCCCGCGCCTGTTCATGATCCTGTTTTGACTATATCGTTGTTCTCAAAAGTGGCGGTGGTTGCAAGACGACGAGTTCCAGCATTCATTGATTAGCAATGGACGAGACACCCATCAATACCAACGGTGTGGACAAGTCCCTCAAGAACTTTCTGCATGATGAACGAAGACACATGACTTTCGGACGACGAATTGGTGCGTATATATAATTCGACACAGATGTCGCTCGTAGTTCTAGTGCCGCAGAGATGTCTACCTATCTCAAGCCTCTCTCACCGAGTAGTTTGATTGTGTTCTGCGTTGGGAAGCCTTGACTTTGATGAATCAAGGATGGTACAATCCTCAGTGTAAGGCTGAGGAGGAGAAAAAAGTTGAAGAAAAATCTGCATTAGAAGAACAACAAGAACCACGAGCAGCAGACGAAGAACCTGCAAAAGAAGGAGAGCCTGCAAAAGAAGAAGTGGTGGGCGAAGGCGACGACGACGACAACGAAAAGAAGCAGGCTAATATAAAGGATGACCAGAAGCCTTCCCTGGAAAAGGCCTGGGCATATTTTGAACACTTCGCCTTGAATCGATACGTAGTGAATGAATCGAAAAATTGGAAAAAGGCAGAACCAGGTGAAGATGAACTTCCAACCAAGTTGTACAATCCATTTACAATGCCACACAACCAACTTGGTGACTTTGGGCTGGGAATTGGTCTGTACTTTTCCACACTTCGTCTCATATTCCTCCTCGTCTTCGTATCGGGGCTATTGAGTATTGCCAACATTACCTTTTTTGCCAGCGAAGACTACCAACCAATATCAAACCGAGAAGCCATTATGCCTACCCTCGTACGGGGCTCTGCCATTTGTACGGATACTTCCTGGGTAGCCTGTCCCACTTGCATCTGTGCCAACAATGATAGACTGACGGCACAAGAAATGCGTCGAGAAGATTTGTTGCCCACCAAACGTTGCCAAAGGGTCGATGGCCAGGTCTTTGTGCTCAAAAATGAATGTGGAGATATTCCTCTCTATGTCGGAATGATCAATTATGCGACTGTCATTCTCTTCTTTTTGGTGACAACGGTATACATGGGAGGCTTTCTAGAGCGACAAGAGATCAAGTTCGACGAAGATGAACAAACGGCCCAAGATTATTCTGTCCAAGTGGAAAATCCACGTAAGTCGAGCAATCTTGTTGTTGGATGCTCTATGGTTTCGACTACTTGGTGCTCACGACATGGTGTGTTGCAGCGGGCAGTGCAACGGAACCGTCCGAATGGCACAATTTCTTCAAGGAGAACTTTGGTGCCCATGTCACTGTGTGTACTTGTGCCGTGGAAAATGATTTGCTTGTGAAAACCTTGGTGGAACGACGGGAGTGTCTGAGGAACATTGAACTCTTGCTGGAGCCCGGTGAATCCATGGATGAACTCAACATTGCCCGAAAGGCAGCTTTGATTGAACGGCGTCGATCCTTTTTTGCAGGGGTTTTCGCACTTGTGTCAAAGGGAATTCCAGAATATTATTGTAAGCACTGCCGAAACTTGCCACACATCTGTCTGTACCTTCTGTCTATTATTCTGTTTCTTACACAACCTTTCTTTGTTCCAGCTCGAATGGTCTCATTGAGTGCCAAGGTCAAGGGGCTGGCACAGTTGTCCTACCCTTGTACGAACGTGTTCCTGACATTCGAAACAGAAGCTGCGCAGCGTGATGTGCTGGAAAAGCTCACAGTCGGCATTATGCAGGCAACAAAAAACGTCAAATCTGCTGTGGCCGATCCAAAGTACTTGTTTCGTGGCGAGCATGTCTTGTACGTTTCCGAACCAGAAGAACCAAGTACCATTCGATGGCAAAATTTGAATGTCACCAGCTATCAACGATTCAAAAGTGTTGTTATTACCAGCGTGGCTACTGGGATTGGAATTGTTATTGTCTTTATTGCAGTTAGTGCCGGTAAGCAGAAACGAAAAATTGAAGGTTGGGCAAGAACGTCCATTGTTGCTTACATACTCTCCATTCGAACACAGCGGACTCTGTTTCTCTGGTCGGTAGCGCATACACTATTACGGCCTTCAATGTGGCGTTTCCATTGCTTGCGAAAGCCTTGACAAGCTCGGAACCCCATCCTTCAGAGTCCGCAGTACAAACCTCCCTGTATTTCAAGATTGCATTTTTCAGATGGGTCAACACGGCTATCGTTATCACGATTGTCACACCTTTCACAGATACTTTGATCGACGGTGGTTTGATTGAAAAGGTCTACCAGCAGTTCTTCTCCGAAATCGTAGTCAGCACTGCGTTGCAAATTTTGGACATTATGGGTCACGTCAACCGTCATATTTTGGCCCCACGAGCGAACTGCCAAGATGCAATGAACTTGAAGTTCAGGGGCACTGCATGGAGCTTGGCGGAACGGTACGGTTTCTCAATGAGTCATTCGGGTTTGATCACGGCTGCTGTACTCACCCTGTTTCTCGCATAGATACACGGATATGACGAAGATTTTATTTCTCTGCGTCTGGTATTGTTCTATTTTCCCTGGGGCTTATTTCATGTGTGCATTCTCTCTTTTCCTGAAGTATTTTGTTGACAGATTCAGTCTTCTTCGGACGTGGGAACGAGCTCCTCATTACGGAAATACAATCGCCGGGATCAGCCATTCTGTGTTTTTTCCTCTGGCTCTGATTGCCACTGCCATCAGTGAGTGTACACTTTCTGCTTTAGCTTTGTGTTCTAAAGACTGTGATCTGACGTTTGCTTCCTGTATTAGTGTCATCGTACTATTGGGCTGGATTTCCATATGACAACATATGCAACAGTGGCAACCTCGTTGACGAGTCATACTTGGGCTCCTATAATCTGGGAAAGTTTGGTCTACAAGAAGTGACTGATACAAGCGAGTATGAATATTGCCGCCAAAATTTCTTTGGAAAAGGCGGTATTTTCCCTTTTGTCCACAATATTCGCAAAGAAGGAGCCAAATGGATGACCGACGATCAGAAACTCATTACATCAATTTTCGGATGGAGCTCCGTAGTCTTCACTGTCGGAATTCTTCTTAAATTTGTCGCTAGCTGGGTCCGTCTTTATCAAGCACTTCATACAAGTATTTACAAGGTATGTATCAGTTCAGTATCACTTGTTTCAGGAGGGAATCCGCTAACCGGACGTTTTCTACTTGGTTTGGCAGCCTGTTGGTGCTGACCAGAATATTGCATTCAGTACGGTCGGTCAACGAAGTGGTTATCTTCCACTCGTTAGCAGTCCTTTCTTTTCATTCCCATTGATTGCCTGCTTATCTGACGAAGTTGATGAAGAGCTATTTGATTGGTAAGAAAATGCTTGTTGCGTCCAGTTGATATAGAATTTTATTCGCTTAGAAAGCATGTTTTTGCTTCTTTCGAACAACAGGAAAGACCCCGATCGACCCTATGAATACTACGACCTTACAGAGGACGCACGCAAGCTTTTGATAGGATCACCCTTCAGCTACAGAGATGGATTTAGCCACGTCCAATGCTTTCCGCCTTCGGAAGTGAACCCTACGCGCGTTGCTCCTCTTTCTGCAAGTTCGAGCCCTGGGGCGATTGAGACAGAGGGCGGCAGCTGGGAGTGCGCTACCACGGATTCCAAGGTATTGGAAGCATAGCCCGCTTTTCAAGTATATAGTTCATCGATTGAGAGTCATGCATTGCTATGTCCTGTGTGGGAGGAGGCAAGGGCACTCCACAACCCCTTTGCGCATTGGTCCTGGCGTATGATACGCCAGAATACAAGGGTTTGAATTGTGCATGAGAGGGGAAAGATAGAAAAATGTCATTCTAAGCCATCGAAACACAACTTCTGCATTTTAGTACCAGATTAGCTCGACTTGGCGAAAAACAAATTTTTCTTGGGCTTCTTCACTTCTTCTTTCTCTGCGACATCTTCCACCGCCTTGGCTGCTCGAGATAATGCCTTGAGTCCGGTAGGTCCATCTGCCCGCGCGATGACTTCATCGGCAACCATGAGACCTGATCGAGTTGCCCCTTCCATGGAATCAAGATAATCTTGGTAGGTGTAAGAACCCGCCAAGAAAAAATTGGAAATAGGGGTGGCTTGCTTTGGGCGGAACTTGTCTTGACCTGGCTTTTCGCGGTACAAACTCTGGCCAAGCTTGACCACACTCGACCAAGTACAATTTAGCTTGCGCGATGATGGGAAAACGTTGTTCAGCTGCTTGATGCAATCTTCCACTAGTTGCTCGTTCGATCTGCCAAAGGCACGTTCATCAAAGACGGCCTGGATCAAACTTCCCTCTCCCTGCTTGTAGTATTCACCAGGGCTTGTGACGGCCAGGTCAGCAAAGCAAGAGAACTCTGTATCGACGCTGTACAGCAGGTTGTCAATACCGCCTCCACGGCCATCACTTTGATCTCCCGACACATCCATCATTCGAGCTTCATCATTGAGTTCTGTGACCCAACCATCGAAGCGAACTTGGACTGTTGCAATTGGGACTGTGTCCAAGTTGTATATTTTGTCAAAGAAGTCATACTTGCGGAAGTTGTCTGGGAGGACCTTCTTAATTCCTGGAACGTCACAGGCGGCAATGACGACATCAAATTCATGAAACTTTTCGTTGGCTCCAACTTTGATACCCCGAACACGAGTAGGAAGTCCGGTCTCTGGATCAACGTCATGAACAATATCACGGCAAGGAGAGCTTAGGTTAATCTTGACATTTCGCTCTTCAAGATAATTAATGATAGGATCATGCAAGCCAGTCTGTGGACTTCCATCCAACATTCGAAGAACACTTGCTTCCGTTCGGATGGCAAAGAGCATGAAAATGGTGAGCATGCAACGGGCACTGATAGTGTCACAATCCAGGAAACCGAGGGCATAAGCAATGGCGTCCCACATTCGGTCAAGACTTCCACGTTTTCCTCCGAGTTGTGTAAACCATTCCGTGAAGGTAATATCGTCAAGTTCACGAACCATGTCCATTCCACCATCAAAGTCCACAAGTGCTCGAACAATGGGGGAAGTGCCTAGACGCACAGCATTGTGGAATTTATCTTCGATATCAAGCTGTTCAGTTCTAGCAAATGCCTGCAAGCCACTGACTGGTGCGCCGATTGGGAATTTGAAATCAAGAGCTCCAAGCCTTCCTCCCTCGTTAACAAAGGTATGGATATGTTCTTTCATTCTGAGGTTTTTATCGAAACCTCCAGTACGCTTCATGATTCCAAAAAGGTTGTAGTAGCAGCCAAAGAAGACGTGAAGACCCATTTCAATGTGGTTGCCTTCCTTATCTTTCCATGAACTGACTTTTCCGCCTACGAAAGGGCGGACTTCAAACATTTCCACTTGGTGACCGGCGTCCGCAAGGTCCATGGCAGCAACCATTCCAGCCAGACCAGCTCCGACAATACCGATCTTAAGAGATTCTTCATTCTTCTTTCCAGGTCCATTCTGAGCTCTGGCCATGAGGTTTTGATTCAAGAAGGAATTGTTCCCTACTTGACTCTTGGCGCCTTCCGAAGTGAATGCGGCATCTTCCACCGTACTCTTTCGTAGCGTTGTGGGTTGCAAGGAATGTTGAGGGGTCACAAAGCCAGAGCATGCTCCAGCAAGGAGGGATACGACAACAACCTGATTGATCCTGAACATTATCTGTCTTCAAGTCTAGGGATTTCTTCGAGGATCAATTGAGGGAACCTCAGCTATTGCTCTCTTCGTTTGATGGTGACCAACAACCGCAAAGAAAAGACCCAATCAAGCTGTGATGTGACGTTGGTTGAAGCAAAGAAAATGAAGTCGTACGTGGAAAGACAAGCAAGATCTTTGGTGGGGACTTTCTTGGTACTTTGTTTGACGGGAAACTGACAGAAAGCCGAGCTTTCGACTGCATCGACACAACAGGCTTGGCTTTTCTTTCAATCACAACGACGAGACCACCAAACAGGAGTTGCAGAAGTGAAGCAGCTGGAATCTCCAACTTGTTGCTTGCAATACACAGTAGCTTAAAAGTGCAGTATGGAAGGGTCTGGAGACGACACAAGAAAAAAGCGTCAAGTCGATCCAAGTGAGGAAGAGAAACCGAAAAAAGTTCGGGTGGAAAATTCGCCAACGAAAGCTCGTCGGCTCCTCGTCGCTACTGCCACACCAACGTCCCAAGCACCTGACGCCGATGTCGTTGCCCCTTCGCATGCGTCTGTCAATTCTCCAATTCGCAAACCCAAAGTCGCTGCCAGCAAGATTCGAAGCAATCCTAAAGTCTGGGACATGGAAAGCGCTCTGTTGTACCTTGTCCAGGTCGAAGGTGACTTCAAAGAATACCTTTCTCATGACCAATCTACCTGGGTCACATTTCGTGCAGGACACGCTGGAGACGCGTCGGCTATTGCCAGCTGGTACCGACGTGACAAGCAACTCGCTGAGGAGAAGGATGAAGAGGAAAACCCAGAATTAGATAAACAACCTGTGAGGGCAAGAAATGCAGAAGAAGCGCCATCCAGCATGCTGGAAGTATGGTTGGCAGATGGCATGGGGGATGAAGGAAACCCCCCTTCCTGTTTCAGTCTTATAGCTGATGTTCACAAGGTCAGTGAGCCGACTGAGAGCGATACGAAGGAATCACCCAAGCCTAGTCCTGTGGCGAAACCAACAAAAACGATGGGAGCTGCTGCTTTGCTGACGATAGCCTTCGTCAATAATGAACGAGTGCTTCGAGTTGAGTGGATGAGAATGCATACAGACTTAGCTCCAGAGGTAGCTACCATATTACAGCAACGAATGTGGCTACGTTTGTCCACTCTATCGGTCATGACTGCTTGCCAACTGGTGGAAGTGGACCTTCAGCATACGATTAAGGCCTTGGACACGTCCGAAGAGGGTATCTCGAAAGCACCACGATTCCAGCCAAGTGCCGAGTGAGGTTCGAACTTTTCTTCAGAGTGTGAGAGCTGTCGAGTGGTAATTCCATTTCTATTATTTCCGAGGAATTAAGAAGACCTCGTCCGGTTCTTGCTCTCCAAGTCTTTTGGCTGCCCACGATCGGGGAACGACTCGAATTTCTCGCATCCCTTTGTATTTGTCCAACTTGACGGCGCAGGTCTCGCTCCCATCCTGATACACTCCGATTACGATGCCAGTTTTTCCCTTGTCGGGTCCCTTCGCCAACACAATCAGATCACGCACTGCCGCTGGGTCTTTAATTGGATCTGAATATACGAGAGCATCGTCGTATCCTTTGAACAAAACTTCGTTGTCAATGACATTGTCGTAATAGGTATAAATTCCTCCTACTCGTAAATAGCGATCCAAGTGCAAACTCATATCTGAATACGCAACATATGCTTCGTCTAAAGACTTTCTAGCAACGGCTCCTTTGAATCGTTCCAATGAACCGAAAAATCGGCCAACTTCGTACCGTAGCGCAACTCGCAGACCCCAATCAGAAGGCAAGTCTGAGGGAAATGCAGAATCTGTGTAGGTTGTCAAAAGGGGGACGTAAGATCGTAGTTGAGGAGGGTATTGTTCTACCAAGTCCCTGCAATATTGAGGAGTGATTTAGAGAATGAATGGAAAGAACAAAACAATCCAACCAAAAGTTCGAGGCCTACCATCGCTCCTGCATCAAATCTCTCTGCAATTCGTCCTACGCCGATGATTAGATCGCGACGACAGGTGAGAGTGGCGTATGCTAGGGACCAAACAAAAATTAATGGAACCTACCATGTTCTTGCAAATATTTCTAATCTTGTTTGACAGACCGCCCAGCCTCTTGCTTGGACTAATGCTGCCAAATGGCGAATCGGCACCTGCTGCAGATGATGGGTTATTGGAAACAACAGTTCCGATAGCTGAAATTATCCCCAAACTTTTTCCGAAGAAGTTTCTTCTCTGGAGGCTTTCAGAATATTGAGGTTCTTTCTCAGATTTTTGAGTGACACTTGTTCGTATTGTCTTTGCATCCTTGCTATTTTGTGAGAAAGCGTCAATCGGATTTGACATCAATTGGAGGAGAAAGGGGACGAAATACCAGAATTGTCGAATCATTTTATTCTCTTTACTTCTTTCACTGCGAATATATGTGTTGTCGGAGAGCCCAAGCAGTAGAGACTCTATTGATGTTGGAGATCGGTTCGCGAGTGAGAAGTCGGTGACTGGGTTCCTGCGTTGTTTCCATCAAACACGGTTCGCTTGACGTGGAATGCGCCAAAACGAGATCTGTCTCTATTGGACATGTGACGTCAAGCCATGGGATTAGATGTTCCAGGAGTGTGCTGTCTGTTCATCGTCCGTTCTTGTTGAATGACGTATCCATGGTAGGTTCTACGCGCGCGTCTACGTACTTGCTCCATTTGTAATTCAGTACAGACGATGTACATTTTCACCATTCTCATTCATTCTGGGACAAGTTGAATGTATCTTGCAATAGATTTGCAGTAAGGTTTCTACATGCATGGTTTCTGACGTTCGTCCTGTACAACCTATCAGTTGATAGTGAAAGATCGGTGGTTGCATCGCTGCATGCCTGTTGTTGCCACATTTAGTCAGTTAGTGAAGATAGAACCATGAAGACCGTCATCCTTGCCACCCTTGCTGCCTCTGCTGCTGCTTTTGCCCCTGCCAAGCAAGCACAAACCTCCACCTCGCTTGCCATCAGTTCTCCTTATGAGGAAGAACTTGGTGTTATTGCCCCAACTGGCTTCTTCGACCCTCTTGGTCTGAGTGCCAAAATCGATCAAGCAAAGTTCGACAACTACCGTCTTGCTGAGCTGAAGCATGGTCGTGTTGCACAGCTTGCTATTCTTGGTTACCTTGTCCAGGAAATCGCCCGATTCCCTGGAGAACTTGCTTTCGGACTGAAATTTGCAGACGTCCCCAACGGTGTGGATGCCCTCAGCGTCGTCCCTGCTGCTGGATGGGGCCAAATCTTCCTTGCCGTTGGACTTGTCGAAACCAAGGGAACTTTCGGTGACTTCGAACAAGGAAAGTTGAACCTTCCCGATGACGTCCTTCAGAAGAGAATGCTGTCCGAGCTTCAACACGGACGCATTGCCATGCTTGGCTTTGCTGAGCTCATCCGTCACGACATCTACGACGGACCGGGTGAGAAACTACTTCAGGGACTTCCATTCCTTTACTAAGCAATAGATGCCGCTTTCTGTAAGTTTGTAACTTTTTTACTCTAAACTGACTGCCATTTCGAGTTCAACTGGAGCGCTAGGGAGACGGCTGGTGACAACTGCTACATCGCTTTAAAGACACATGTTATTATATCAAATCAAATTGGCATACTCATGCATTTGAAAGCTATGTGTTGTAGCTTCTGTACCGATGCAAACGCATTACCCTAGATGCTCTACCCTCCAAATGAGTTTTGAATCACATTCAAAACGAAAGCCTCTAGATCGAGATGGTAGGACGCATATTCTGGTATGAAGAAGTATGAGTTTGCGCAATCCAGATTGTTATTGCAAACTGTAGTGTCAACTAGTGATGAAAAAACTTGGGAAAGAAGAAAGCTGGTATGAAACTGCTAGAGAAAAGGCACTTATTTACATGCAATCGACGGCCAGAACCTTACAACTCGGGCATACCCAAGAGCTTGGCAAACTGTCGCAGCTCCGATTCGCCATCAAACAGCTTTTCACCGCCTTGTAGCCTCTTCATCAGGGCAACATCCTCCGTCATATGGGCCTGATTTGTCGTCCCATCTAAGGGTGTAACATATCCTAACGACATCAAGAAAGCATACAGAAAAGTCTGGGGAGTCAGTCCGCGTTGTTTGGCCATTTGTTTGACTTCCGGCTTGTTCAGTGCATGTCGGTTTGCACTTAGGGTCCAAAAGCTCTGGTATTGAATACCAGCATCTTTGCAAAACTTCCGAAGTTCTGTATCAAAGTCAGAATCGGCATAGAAGCGATTCTGCAACACTGCAGGTTTGATCCTAGCTTGCTGGTAAATGGACTTGAACTCCTCAAGGGTATAGCAATTGCTCATTCCCAGTTGGCGTACTTTTCCCTGATCTACTGCTTCTTCCATTGCTCGCCATGCCTTCATTGTCTTCTCCATCGTCTTCATTGGGGAATGCATCACCCAGGAATCCAGGTAAGTTGTTTTCAAGTTTTTCAACGAGACGTCCAGCGAAGATCGCACTTGCTCCTCTATTGGTGAACTTGGATCATATGGAAAGTTAGTGGGATCTTGGCCGCCAACCGATGTGTACTTCGTTTGCAACCAGATGTCGCTCCTTTCGAGTCCCAGATCCTTCGCGGCGGACGACCAGCCAAGGCCGACGCCCGCTTCGTTGTAGTGTTTCGGTTGACAGGCCGTATCAATGAATCTAAATCCAGTCTTCACTGCTTTGTAAACGAGATCTGAGGTGTCATCCTTTTTCCACGCCGTCCCATATATTAAATGTGGTTTCTTCACCATCGTCATTGTTTGCGGTGAAAGGGCGTGCGCCCCTATTCCTCCTCTAGTTGCGAACATTTCTTCCTGATAGATTCCGACGAAAATGCGAGATGTGGCCGATGGAAGCTTAGAATTAACAAGACTGACGACGAAAAAGCGGGGAAACGAATGAGCTCACCTCCTTCACTTGCAAAATCAGGAACGTACAAATGAGCAAACCTATGACCGAAATGATTATGAGGTTTCCAATGTGTCGACCCCAAGTGAATTGCTGTGCCATGAGCTTGTACTTGTCCTGTTTTCTCTTTACACGGACCATGATAACAAGATCCACAGTTCTTACACAAATTGAGCCTCTTCGAGGTTCTGCAGAAGTAATGTTGATGCCACAAGTTGGAAGGAACCACTATTCAAGAAGCTTCGTTGAAGGCATTGAATCGCGAAGAACCATGTTGCGAATCTTTGATTCGCTCGAACTTATGATATTGGGGAGCTGATTTTGGTTCCTCAAATTGCCCCCGAAGCATCGACTAGTGACGTTTTTTCTTCCCCCCCGAACTTTTGGAGGGACAGAAAGAATTTTGTTGGCACATGCCAAGTGGCAACAACATCAACAACTACAACCCAACCGTTCTTGGCTTGGTGAACAATCCTTCCCACCACGCAGCGGATCACCATGCAAGCTTTTCTCGCGGCTGGGACTGTTTTTCTTTTGGTGCTTCTATGCATCAACAATCCTACAGCATCTGGATTTCTACCCTCTCTTGCATCCTCCACTTCCTCACCATTGTCCTCTATAGAACTGCAAATGGCAACATGGTCCGACAGTAAGGCAGTGATGGATTATCAAAATTTCCTAGCTTCTGGAAAGCAAGAAATCGAGCGCAAATCGGATGGACCTTCCGTCATCATTTCAGAAGGTCCCAATGAAATGGCAGATGCTCTTTTGACGATGGGAATGGGCGACGACATTATTTTGTCGAGAAACGATGCTCTCCCTGCCGAAATGGGTGGAAACAAAGAATATCCTATCTATATTTGCTTGCCACCGACTGAAATCGAAAGTTTTATTCGAGGTCTTTCGGGTGACATGAAGCAACGAAATGAAGATTTTGTCTTTTTCAGTGGGGGACCGTACTTTGGGAACATCGAAGACACACTCAAGAGTTTTGGATATTGCAGAGATTCCATGACCCAAGTTTTGGCAACAGGTATCGAATTCAAGCCTTCGGCAAACGCTGTGAAAGATTTGAGTACGAGATTGGGAACCGACGCCATGGGAGAAGAAAAGTGGGCTGGAGAATGCTGTGCATGTGGCAAGTGGAACGGAGCCATTGGTAAGCGTATGGAGAGAAGTGATGTCCGCTGTAGTTTAGATTTTTACCGTGACTGGAGGCGAAAGATGTGGGAGCGCAATGCTCTGGATGGAATCTTCAATCTGGTGGGTGCAGTCCGTGAGGAGCCAACTACGATCTCGGATGTGGCCAACTACTACGAGCAAGAAGTCTCGGACATGCTCTGGGAGGTTTCTGGTTCACTTCGTGGGTGGAAAGCAGTGACGCTCATGTATGGTTTCGAAGAACGCTTGTTTGGCGTGGCAGAAAACACTGGTTCAGGGAAGCAATGTGAGCTAAACGAGAAAATGTACCCCTTCATTTGGGGCAATAGAGTCTTTTCAGATAGCCCCACTATCAATGCTTACCTTTGGTATGCCAAGGAGAACCGTGGCTTACTTGCTGATATCGAGCTCCCACCAAAGCCAGCAGATTCCGAAATTAGCAGCATTATGCGAAAGGGAAACCTACGGGCCGATGGAGTGATCTGAGCACGATAGTACTGGATAGATTTTAGTTTGTTAAGCATTTGTCGTGTCTACAATGAAGCGTATTGCATGATGGGATCCGAAAGAAATGGATGACTGAATGGATCTATGATGGGCCCTGTTTCTGTCCTGTGCACCCCATCTGTACTTTTCTGTGTCTATGTGGCTGCAGGCTTCGGAATCCACTGAATATTACGAACCGGGCTTCGTTGCGACTAGATACGATAGGAAGTGTGGGGTTCTGATAGCCAGGTAAAGGAGAGTGGTCATCCACATGACGACAGCGACTCCAAAGAGGTGGTTTTTCTGTATTTTCGTCTTGACAATCTCGATCGATTCTGCTGTTTGCTGCATCAAGTTCTGACCAGTTTGTCGCCTGGTAAATTCCAATAGTATCGATATGGAGACAAGCGTCAGACTTGTCATGATCCCAACAACTCCGTTGGCAAAGACTGGACATGTCAAAAAGACCCACATCCGTAGCATAGACCCAAGCACAAAAACGATGCTCCCCCACATGAAACTAGACTTTGCGGCCATCCATTCCAACGCGTAGTTTTCTTTGATATAGTCATTTGCATTATCAGCGTATCGTGGAGGGCTCAAGGCAATGTCATTCATGCACATGGTAGAAACAAGAACAGTCAAGAGCATACCCGCCAAGCTTCCCATCATAAACAAGGCATATAGACGCTTGACGGTTCCCAATTTCAGCCCATCTCTTGGTGCCAAAGGCAAGGCAAAGGCTGATCCTAGCGATGCACCAGCAACCAAAGATGCGGGAATGCGGAGATTGCCAAAAAGACCGGCCACGATGCCACCATAGTTCACCTTTTCTGGAGCCGAATCGAAGTCACTGCTTCCTCCACGGATCGCTGCAATGGTTGTTCTGTATTTCATTCCCATGGAGTGACCACTATACCCTCCTTTCCTGGTTGCTGTCAAACGAATAGGGGAAGAATGGGAAAACATATTCCTCATGGCACTATTGTTGGTGATGCTGCTGCTGCTGATGTGATAGGGTTGAATAGCTCCTGAAGACACAAAGGCGGTGGAAACAAGCGAGGACGGATGGCATGAGACTCCTGCTGTCCACAATAGAGCAAAGCAACAACACTTGCGCATGATATGTGTTGTCAAGCTAGAGGTAGTAAACTCTGTTTTGTGGCTATTGCTCTTTATCATTTGGGCTTTCCTATACTTCTTGCTTTTTGTTTTCTGCGAGGTGCCATCATAAGGTTTGAATCACAGAAGATGTCAACAATAGAAGAATTCAAACACGTTTGGACCGTTTAATATAACGGTTCACTAATGACGTTAACCACCACCAGCTTCATAGTGTGAAGCTGGCAGGATTTATGCGCGCAGCAAAGTCCGACAACAACAAGCGCCCCAAGTTGGACAACATTCATAATTTCTAGAGGCGGTTGTCATCCCTTCGTCTTCCTGCCTTCTTCCCCGCCTGTGGACGTAATCCAATGCCCAAGCGTACCCGATCGAATGACGAGTTGGCATCGCCATCCGTCGATCCCACAATATGGTCAAGAGTAATAAAACGGCGACGACGAGACTTTGATTCCTTAGGTCAAACAGTTGCGAATGAAATACTCGCCAACATAAGCACGACGTACGCTCTAACTCCACAAGATAATCTATCCCCAAAGGATACCCTAGAACTTTGGCTGCAAGACCATGCGGGAATTGCCGCTGATCGAAGAATGCCAGCCACCAGACGACGAGCTTCCTGGAACATCGTCAGCAGCATTGCATCTCTGATCGATTCCAAAGCAAGGGGAGAGGCAAACGAGAGCCAAATTCAACCGATTTCCTCATCCAAAGATTCCTTGGATGGCACACACGTGTCTAGCTCAGTTTCTCTTGGAACGGCTGCTGCGGATTCTTCTACTGCCACGACACCAACTTCGAAAAAGCGTAGTCGTGTAGATTCATCAAACCCCTCTGCTGGTATTCCCACAAGAAAAAGTTCCAGTTCGACGAGCAACGCACCAGTTCATCCATCTATGGAAGGAAATCGATCAACCAGCAATTGTAGTGCATCTACTTCTACACATGCCGTGCATCCCTCGATGTCCCTTGGCACTGCTGATACTGCTGCGAATTCTCCTGCTCCCTCAGCGACAGCTGGGACTACAACAAAGCCAAGTAATAGCAAGGCACCAGTCCATCCGTCTATGATGGGGAATGGCTCGGTCGGCAATTTGGGTGCATCTGCTTCCAACCTACCCGTGCATCCCTCGATGCTCAATAACACAGCACCCTCGATTTCAACCACAAGGGCTCCAAGACACCCATCAATGCTAGCGCCTGTGGTGTCGGCCAATGCTAGTACCTCTGCTGTCCCGGTACACCCTTCCATACGTGGGCTTCCTTCTTCGTCCAGTACTGCCTCTGAACTTCAATCGTCTGAGGCAGCTTCCAGCTCTACTACTCCAGTGCATCCGGCTATGCAACCACCTTCAACCACTATTCCTGTGCATCCAGCCATGCAACCACCTTCAACCACTGGTCCTGTACATCCGGCTGTGCAAGCGTCTACGGCCTCCTCTAGCAATCCTCCGGTGCACCCTGCACTGCGAGAATTTGGGACCAACATTACTCAAGCTGTGCGTCCATCAGCTGATTCTAATGATGTGTCGACAATCTCATCCAACTATCCAGTTCAAGGCGCACAGAGCACCAATGGTGAAGTGGCTTCTTCTCTACGGAAAAACGACGAAACGCCACTCAATGGAAATCTTCCTCTTCACCCTTCCTTGTCACAACAGAATACAGCAACAAGAAAACCGAACGGTGTACTAGGTGCGTCCTCTGCATTGTCGAATGCCAATGCGATCGGAAATACTCCTGCTGTGCACCCTTCGATGCAGCAGGCAAGTGCGGCTACTTCTGGGACCACGTCTGTGGCAGCACTGCCACCCGCCACGATGACAAGTCAGCAAAGTAGTCGAACACCAACAAGTGTAGCAGCACCAACATCTACCAAAAGCACAACTCGCACTGCTTCCTCAAAAGAAAACGAAGTACCAAACTCAATCACGCCTGTAACCCCTACTACCAGAGAGACGGCACCAGTAGAGCCAGAGCCTCCAATAATCGATTCACGAACTACGACTATACATTTCCCACTGGACGAGGGCATGAAGTACTCGGGTGCCTTAGACCAAAGGCCTCCTTGTCAAGTGAAGTTTCGAAAACATAAGATTCCCAAAAAGGAGGCGCTCCATTTTGGAGCCCGCTTGGCCTCTTCGGAGCCATTTTGGTTTACGGTGAAAGTAGTTGCGTCCGGAATGACATCCCCAACGGAGTCCACAACCTGGGCCACATCCGGTAAGATGGGGATGCGCGAGACGCTGCCCAAAACGGTGGCCACGTTTTCCATTAGGAAAATGGCTCAGGAGGTCATAGAAAAGGTCAAGAACTGGGGAACAGAGGGTAGTACACAACCCAAAGATGGGGAGTGCAGGCTTTTGCTACGTATGCTTCCAGTGAAGAAAGAAACCAAGTTGATGCAACGGGCCGACTGCCATCTGTGGCCAAAGGGGACATTTGCCACTGTGAATGACACGGCACTGTGCCTGAAGCAACGCCAACAGCAATCGCACGACTATAAGAAGTGGCTGGGAATGTCCAGGCACTTCGACATGGCCACTGAAATCAGGTTTCCACATCAATCACAAACTGTCAATATCTGTTGCCGTGACACCGACCAGTATTACATTTCTCTTGCCCTGTGCGAGTATAGGTCTCCTGAGTTTCTAGTCCGCAAGTTACAAGGACTACAGCCAGAATGCAATTCGAGGCCAGCTCACCATACACTACAATTTCTCTCATATCGAGACAGTGTCCAAAAAGCAAAGGAGTCCATCAATAAACAAATGGTAGTTCTGGACGATGATGACAGCGGTGACAAAGTTGAGGGGCAAAGTGTTGGAAAGTTTGTGTTTTCATTGATCGACCCACTGACAAAAGTGCCCATGACAACGCCTGTAAGGGGGAAGAAATGCAAGCACTGGCAGGTACGTAAATGTGATTCGGCACGAGAGTTTGTCGCCAGGAAAGGCATGGAACTGACTTTTGTTGCTGCATCAGTGCTTTGATTTGCGATCGTTTTTGCAAAGCTGTCTACCAGTCAGCGGCAGTCGGTGGCGATGTGCTGCGTGTGAACTGTTTCTTGAATACCACGAACTTCAACACTGCGGCTTGACAAAGGCGGCTCTTGAGAAGTTTGAAGGGGAAACTAGCGCTAATCGAGGACGTGTGGAATTCCGGTCTGATGGAGGCTATGATTTACTCCCGTCCCAACGATTGCGGTACGCGGCGACGAGGCACTCGAGTGGTGGCAACGGAACAAAGAAATCAAACGGTGCTGAAAACGTAAAGCAACAGTAGGAACCAATCATCCTGCTTGACTGAGTTGGGGTAGTGCTCTACTCGTGTTTGTGACTGTTTGCAGTTTTGTCGTTTACTATTTAATTCACTTCTTAACAAACGAAAGTGTCTTGGACGTTGAAGAGACTAGCTTTTCTCCGAATTCACAGCCTTTGAACAAATCCGGAAGATATGTCCTGATGTAGTTTGCAAAATGAGGCTCATTCAGATTTGTAAAATTCTGAATGACATTGTCTTGATGTGGTCTATCACCTTTTTGTATCGAATCCGTCAAAACAATCATCCCCCCTGGTTTAACCACACGCACCATTTCTGCCGCTGCTCGTTGTCGAGCATCCTCTGGCAGCTCATGAAAGAGATATACGCATGTGACAACATCAAAGGAATCGTCCTCAAATGGAAGTGTCTCCGCATTGGCCTGCACAAAGGCGGCCCTGTCCGGAAGACGACTCTTCTGTCCAGTAGCCTCTTTGATTGCATCTTTTCCTCTCATAGAAATCCAATACTCATCGTTTTTTCTTGCCTTTTCCAGGTAGAATAGAGATAGATCCGAATATGTCATCTTGGCCGTAGGCAAGTTGTCCCGAAGGAAGGTCCCAAGCCTTCCCGTCCCACAAGCAACATCCAAAATCGATTCCGGCTCATTAGTTTTCTTTTTCCGTTTCAGTATGGGTATCAACGTCTGTCGCTGCATCGCGTCCTGACGTCCAAGAAACAAGGTTTCCGTAATTGCTTCGTATTTGTTGGCCGATTCACTGCTGAGCCAGCCATCACTTTGATAATGAAAATCGTTCAAGTAATAGTCTGGGTACAAATTGTTCTTGCTGTTTCTTGCCTTGTTGTTATCGGCCAGAAAAACGCCTTCCGAAGATTTCTTGTGCTGTCGCGCAAAGATGGCCACGGACTCCCGTAGCGTTTGGGCCGTCTCGGACAAGACAAAGAAGGGATTCGCTTGTTTGTGTCTCCATTGCAACGAACCATTTTCGCGAATCAGGGCATCCCATGGAAAGTTGAGGAGTCCCTCCCTTACATACTTGTAGTCTTGAGAATACACAAGAAAGGCTTCGAGTAATGTTCTAGAAGGTACTTCAGTTCGAACAAGTCTTCGAACCAATCCACCTGCTGACAAAACTCCCTTGGTAGCACCATCATCGTCCGATTCCATTTCATCGTCCGTTGTTCTTCGGGCAATCCATCGTTCGTGTAAGTCACTGGCAATTGTTCCTGCTCCAGCATTGAGGAAAAAGTATCCAGTCCGAAGGACGTGACTGGACCAGTAGGCTCGGGCCTGATTTCCCCCGCTACTGGCTTCCTTGGTGATGGTGGCAATCATTCGTTGCAGATTTCGTTCGGTTCCCTTGGATTGAAATTCTTTCCAGAACGTGACCGATTCATCACAGTCAAACACCTCATCTTCTCGCAATCCTGGAGACAAAAGTGACAATGACGAGTTATTATTAGTTTCTGTCGTTGCCTCGTGGCTACTCTTTCGTCTGTCCTCCTCAACCTGACAGTCGTGGTGCTGGTCGTGGATGTTGTTCTCCTTGTGAATCGTGATCTTTGTCGTTTTCTTATCATACTCCACAGAATTGCTGGTGATGGTGGAGACAGCCAACGCCATTGATCGACGTCGTGGTACAGAGGAAGAAATCGTACATGGCACTGTCCATGCGTTGCTGCCCACGAACAGCTGTGCCAAAAATGCGAAAACGCAGAGCGTTGTGGTTTGTTTCGGATAATAACAATGCTGGGTCAACATGCTCATTTTTGAGAACGAAGGAACGAACAAATTCAGTTAGCCTCCGTGATTTTACTTTGGAAAGATATTTCCACAATTCAAAATGGCGAAAAAGCTCGTATGTATTCTTCTTATCAAATTCGTATTGTACTTTTTTTTCTGCGCTACTATACTTTTGAACGTACCCACGCAACGCAGCATTGGTGTCAAAATGGACGCGGGAGGCGAATCTTCTCGGACTGAGTTGTCATTCGTCTTGGTTTTGAGAACCTGCGACACGTGTTCCATAAATTCCTTTTTCTCGACATAACCACAACACGTGCTAAACAAATGGGAGTGATTCTTCCACCAGTTTCCAAACTAATCTCACGGCCAAAACTACCAAGCCAACAACATACTTCTTCCCATTCTCATCCTAGAAGAATGCTGATGTTCATGCTTCGTTGGGGAGGATGCGACGGACTTGGACTTCGAGATTTCTTTTTCTTGAGGTCTAAAAATGAGCTCTTTGCTGGATACCGAACTACTATAGTGGTAGGAACTGTTCCTTCTTTTAAGAGTTCAGTATGACTTGCTTACGTATATCAAATAATAATCTTCATTCCATCGTTCCTATCTTAGTTTTACTTTATTTCTCATCCAAACATTTACGTTGCAGGACTGGAAAATTCTTAGACCTTGGTTTTCAATACTACTCCTGCGATTCTGCTGTACGTCCGTTTGATGTTCCACGTGGAATGCATTCTAGACAAGAAGAATGCTCTCGATCACTTTGACTGCTCAGAAACGGGAACCTCGTCAAGAAGAAGTTAATGACTTTTGTTTTGCAGTCACATACGCAGATGGAGTGCTTTCTTTCTCATTCATACAACTCCAACTACTTGAGAAACCAGCAAAAACAAGGACATATAGAGGGGGAAGTTGGCAGCAAGGAAAACACCCAATTGCACCCAGGAAAGAAAGGACTCGCTCCATTGGATACATTCTTATTCTCGCTACAAAAGGCCAACCGACCGACCGATTCCAAACGAAATCGTAAAAACAGCTACACTTCTCGCGGTTTAAAAAATGACGGACAACCCTTCCACTTCTCCTCCTACTGCTGCTGCTGCTGCGAAGCGTCGCAGGAACCGCAAGAAAAAGCCCAAAAAGAAAAAGGACACGTCGTCTAAGAATAGTGAAGAACAAGAAAAGCTACGACTGAAGGAAATTGAAGACTCGAAAATGAACAGCAATGTGAAACTACGCAATGATATTGTATCCAAGGAAGGCTATACAACGACACAAGTTGACAAAGCCATGGAGGAGATGTGGAACCAAAATCTTGCCTATGATGAATACGATCAAGTGTTACACTATCTGAAAACTGGAGGTCAACATCATCATCATCCTGCCAAAGCGGCAGAAACAGCACCAGTAGCAGTGCCATCGCGTTCTGTGGAAGAAACCAAGGAGATTGAGGTCGAGGATGCTGCTCCTGTTGTATCAGATAGAAACGTGGATGACGAACCTATGACGGCAAAAGAGAAAATGAAGAATGAATCTGTAGTGGCCGAAAGTCTACCAACAACTGTCCCAAAATCGATGGCTGCCAAACTTGACATGGTAGCAGGATTCGAGTCTTTATCGGATGCAATCTTTGCCATGACGGAATGGATTAATACGGCAGCAAAACCCAACGAGGTAAGTGTATTTTGTTTGGTTTGCTAAAAGTAAGAACGAATCTTGCGTTGCATCTTGCTCATTTTCTTTGGTTTCCAAAAACAAAACAAAATAGCTGGAAGATCTATGTGCAGCAGTAAAGACTTCGGCGCTACCAACTGTCATTGAGCGTGCCATTTCAGAATGCAACGACCAAGCCACGTTCGATACGGCCATTCTACGTGGCATGGTTCGTCTTTTTGACAATCTGCTCAAGAGATGTGGAATTTCCGCGGGTGATACAACCTCTGCAGCAAATCTGGAATCCTTCCAATCCATCTTGAGACAGTCCCGAAAAATAGCATTATTGGACCATGCGGCATCCAAGGACATTGGGTACCGTGTTTCTAGGTTTTTGGTTTCTCGAATCTATGTCCTTTTGAAGGAGACGAAAGCGGCGGCAGGGACTGGGCGCAATGGTGGTAGTAGCTTGACTATGGAACTCCAAACGCCACCATCTGCTGCGGCTTTGCCTAGTACACAGTTCAACAACTCAGTCACTGCTAACCATGACATTGCGAAAGTGGTATCGCAGCAGCGGGAGATGCATAAATTAACAACCAAACGATTTTGTGCTGCAGCACAATCCGCTTGTCACTCACTCCTTGAACCCACTGATGGCACCAATGGGTTCAGCACGCAAACTGCAAACGGAGTACAAAAGCAGGATATGGGCACGGACAAGGAAGATATTTTCTCTGCCATTGTGGAAGAGGATACTAAGAATGCCTTCGAACAGCATCTGTTCATGTACAGTGAGCTCAAGACACAAGTCAAGGAAGGTGAAAGCGAGAATGTCGGACTGCTTCGACAGAAGGTGGACGATATACAGTCAAAGCGCGCATCACTAGCGAGTCAAATTGCACAATTGAGAGAATCGATGGCAAAACTGGAGGCAGAGGATGAGGCACTTTCGGGTCAGCAACAGACCTTACAGCGTGAAATCGATAGTGAATGTGATAGTGAGTCCAAGGAGGCGAGCCGGCTCAATTCTGCCTTACAAGAGGCCACCAAGCAATTGGATGGCGATGAGTCCGTTCGTAGCTTGGTGGATATGTTGAAATCATTAGATGATTCCCTTGCTTCCGAATCGGCATCAGTGGTGAAAGCAAAAGTGGTAGGATCCGATGGCGAGAGCGCAGAAGCAAACGCATTCAAGGTGATGGATGCCTACCTCTTGCGAGCCAAGAGTTACTTTTTGCACGAATCTGATAGCTACCGGTTTCTTCAATCGAAAATTCTGGCGTTGCAAAATGAAATCTCAGCATTGGTGAGTATCAACAATTAGTTTCATACTGCGGTCCTTTTGCTGTCGCATACGATGCTGTTCTAACGAGTCTTTGCGCGTCCATATTAGAAACATGAAATAGAAATGTGTGATGGTCTTGGCATGACGACAACCATCAATCAGATGGAGCAAACCCTGAAATCCAAAGAAGCAATGGTGATTTCGTATACTAACCTTGTGGAACGCATCAAGACAGATTCCAATTCGATCTTCAAGGACATGATGGACCGCCTAGAAGAGTACAAAACCGCACAGGATTTATCGAAGAAATCGCTGCCGCCAATTCGAGCCCATGCATTGCAGGGTATCTCTCAGTGTATATCCACCTTGGAGGTTCCCGACGGCGACAATTTGGATGCCTTCCTTGCTATCAATGACATTATCAGCATTCAGCCTCCGCCACCACCAACACCATCCAATGATACAATGGACATGGCTGACGCTGAACTGAAGAAGAAACCTTTGAATGGGGCAACCGCTGCACCCAAGCTCACATGGGCAAACGGTAATTCTGCTTCCACAAAAACCCCGAAGACGTCATTGTTGGATATCCAAAAGCAGGAACTGGAGTCAAAAGTGGCATCTTAGTGTTCAAGGTATAGCGCGTTTCAAACGCCCCACAACTCAATCCCATTTCTTGGATTAGAATAAGACAATAAGACGGTCATAATCAGGCAATAACAGCTGTTCACGATGGTAATAAAACTACTAGATGGCTGCGCTAGGATCTCATAGCAAGCCCCGGTGGTTATTGTTGCGCCCAATGGAACAATGAAACACACACTAAAATTGGCACGAAGATAATGGCTGATCTGTTTTCGTTTATTTTAGTTTCTGCAAGCCAAAAGCTCTCATTCCTGAAATGGCCAGGATAGATCCAAGCAAACCATTCAACCAGCGGACCAAAACAATGAGAAACGACGCAAGCACGGGGATTCTTTTTTGAAAGATGTGCTCAATGGATGGCTCCACAATCCCTTGAAGCACCTGATATCGAATGTTGGAGACGAGAGCCATAAAACACCCAGTGTAAATAGAAGCGTGGAGTACATTGATGGTTTGAGTCGACGCCACATATTGTGGGAAAAGAAAAGTCCGAACATAGATCAACAAGGCTGCAATCCCGTATCCAACTGTGGACGATATCATTCCGGCACGAAAGAGAGGAAACATTGGGGCGATCAGTGACCCAACTCTTTGTAACCCAGTCGGCTTCGTTTCTCCATCTAACATGTACTTTTGAAATGCATTCGTAGGAACGGCCATGCTACCCAACATAAGATCAGTCGGCTTATCCCCTTCTTGAGCAATGTCCACCATTGCGTCGTTGTTGTCCAACGTCTTGGCAACTCTCCACATACTACATAGATACGAGTCAGAAAGAGACATGTTTGCATCAGTACAGGGCTGCAAGAAATTTGCAAAAAACGCTTTCAAACAGACAGACAAAGATACACCATACGAAGCCACTTGATTCCGTGAACGGTCCGAGGATCCCTTCAACGTACTACAAACAACTCCATACAAGGTTTAATTTTCCAGAGAAATCGGCTTTGTGCCAGCGGTTGGTGTAAACGCAGCCCAAAAATTTGACATTGACTCTGGATATATGATAGTAAAAACGACAGCGGTAGACAGCTGTGTCTTTTTGCAATGTTTGCTTACCTGTAATACTTTCCAAAAACAGCTGTCAAAACACCAGGAATGACGAAATCAATTTCTGGTATGAGTCGATCTGCTCCTCTGCGATTCCATTCAGCAGCGAGCTGTGTGCCAGCGGCCAAAAGCACCTCCGTAACAGACTTGGCAGGAAATGACGGGTCTGCAGCAAGTCGACGACTGTATCCTGATTTGATTTCTCGAGACCAACGGCCCAGAGGCGATTGATACGCATGATGACCTGTCGTCCCAAACGAGATCCAAATGTAGACTACGAGTTTCCAAGCTGAAACCATTTTTTTGCTTCAGAATATGTAGCTCGGGCCCTGAATTTACCAAAGATGAACAAAGATGGAAGCATCTTGCTGCTGAGCTGATCCTGTAGACGAGATCTAGGAATGTTTACATGGGCGTTGGGACCGATCGGCATGATCATCCACAACCACAAGTTGAAAAAAATCTGTCGTCAGATTGAATTTTAGGGACAATTCCCTCTAATGAGGATCCCCCAGAAGAGGGGTAGCATTCATACTAGCTGGAAGCTCCTTCAGAAGTATTTTCGAGCTTAGATCAATCACAATTCAAGGAAACTTCTTAAGATTTCACAACAGGTCTTCATCAGTTAGTACTGCGCTAGGTTGGTACAACGCAAAATTGTGGTCGTGTGTCATTGCAAGTGAATGCCAATTCAGAGTTCCTTTCATTAGTGATTCTCTATGGTACAGATTTCTTTCGTAAGTTCAAGGTTCGAGCAACGTGATATTTTCTTTTTGTGTGGATTGCTTCTTCGTTCTATATTTGTTTCTTGGTGGTGATGGCATTCTTCTTCTTCTTGTATGCTTTGGAGTAAAATGCCATGAAAAGGAAAAACAAGCTTGTCATTTCAAATGACTGAATCGCCATGCACCAATAATGTTTTGATTCTAATTCCGAATACTTGATGTGGTAGACCGACATGCACGCTGTATAAATCAAGACTGTCGTGAACTGAATTAGCTGAGCTTGAGTGAGGTATTTTTTCCAGGGACAGCGGACCTTTAGCAGGCTCAAGGTGTAATACGAGTACATCATAACATGAATAAATGAATTCAGCAAGGCGCCGAAGTAGCTATCACCCCCTGGCCAAGATTTAACAGCAAACCACCACGCCCATGCGATTGAGACATGGTGATACACATGAAGGAATGAAACCTTGTGGTCGAATGCAAAATGTCAGAGAGGATTCCAGACAACTACACTGTAGACGATCTAGTAATTCTCACATACCTGGTCCATTCTTCCTCTCAGTACCATAAATATAGTATCAAAAAATTCGAGATATTTGTCCATGTAGTGGACCCAAACAGCAAAGGATGCACCCGATATGGTTTGCACGTCACCGAAAAATGGGTGACCACGGTACAGAACAGCGTCCATTATTTTGTAAACCATCCATCCATTTAACAGGACCTGACCTCCATTGTAAATAATCATTGTTTCCTTCAACAAGACCTTGACATCCACAATATCGGAAAGAAACAGGCTGGTGAACGTTCGTAACAATGGCAACCCAAGTAGGTATCCACCCGTTAAGAAAAGTGGAGTCTTGTAATCATGCAACGGGGATCCAATTCCTGGGGCTTTGTCTTCTTCAACAAAGACGACGCTGCACCATGCCACAAATACGGCAATCATTGACGCAGCACATGAATACCGAGCAACACTTGACGGTTGAGGAAGTGCCGATTCTTCTTTTGCTCCTTTGACAAGAAGTGGTCCTGTCGTTGTCGTTTTACACATATTGCAGTTTAATAATAAGAAATAGAGTCGGGTAGCCTTCAACCGATCTACAATCTTGGAACAAGCCGATAACTTCAGCAATGGCAGTAGCTGACTTTTTTCGTTTGTTGGTGGTGTGGTGTTGCTTGGACTCCTTTGGTTGTTGTAGATCAAAAATGGACGGTTTTTGTGGCATACGTTTTGTCAACTCTTAGTACATGGAGTTTGTCAAAATTGTAGGATAAACCCTCCTTTCGCGTACGTCCATGCGAGAGGGTGAGCAGGCACAGCGCGTCAGGATATCTGGCACCGCGCGACTCGGAACGAAGACGTGTCTCTGACCACGTCGGCTGTCGTTCGAAGGAGTCGCACCATATACACACCAATGCTTCTATTTATTTTGGTCAAGAGCAGTTTCGCAGTGCCTGACTGACTTATGAAGTCAATGAAAAGCTATTAGGTTAGTAGCTACTAATACAAAGTCATGTGCTTTGAGAAACAAATTTGATTTTTTCTTTCTTGCCTTATATGCCTCATAGAAAAAGCCAGTCGGTCGCAGATCTAAACACCACAACAAAGCAAATGCTTCCTCGTTTCCCTAGCTGGCGTACACATGATAGCAGAGACTTCTTTGGACTTCCACATGCCCTTCTTCGTAGTCTTGTTGACTGGTTGAAACATTTGCATTCAAATATTTTCAACTCCTCCTGCCTATTCACCATCTTCTGTTTGCTCTGGTACTTGTTCAGGGTTTTGTTGTTGCGGATGTTGTCGCGTAGGTCCATTCGGATTGGTGGTTCGCTTTTCTCTCTTGAGCAAAAAGTCGGGTGGACAGGGAGCCCCTCCTCCTTCTTCTTTGGGTCCACGTCGTTTCCGTCCACTCCATCCTCCAACATTTTCTGGTGAAATAACCGCCATGAGGGCTTTGGGCGGATCTGCGGCAATGGTTTGAGCCACTACATTCGCTGCTTCTTGTTCGACCATGTAGAGTTGATTCTGAAGGGCCAGAATATTCGTGTCGACTTGATTCTCTCTTAGTCGTTTCTTTTGCGCCACAATAAACTGAAAAAGAAGGAAGAAAATAAATAAAAAAGACAACAAACTCAGTTGCAAGCCCATGGAGTAGTTCTCAAAACCCCTTCTTCCTACCTTTCCAATAGAATTCAAAATTGATTTATTCAATTTCTTCCCCCCTCGGTGTAGTTGGCCGCCAAACTGCTTTATCAATCGTTCAGAGGGTCCCGGATTATCACCTGAAAATGACCCCGGACAAGGTGAGCATTAGCGATTCTTTCGATTTTCTACGTGGTGCTGTAACTTACCAACAATGTGAAGACAAGGCAAATTGTCAATCATAAGTTCTTCTTCGTCCAACAGAGACTCCCCATGTACGAAACAGCAAAAGGACGGATCCGTAGGGAGACCCATCAGAGGAAGCAAGCTTCCCAAAGCAGCTCCCTTCCCTATTGCCAAAATACCCCAAAAGGGCATGCTATTCCATATTTGTTTCAATAGCAATAACGAAGCATCGAGTCCCACGAATCTCTTGTTGTGACTAGGGGAATTTGTAGAATTGTTGTTGTCTTGTTCTTCACGATCCTTCGATGTTGGGTCATCTTCTTCTTTTTCTTCCCACCAAACTCGATTGGGAAGTTCATCGTGCTTCTGTCCCGCAAGGACACTCTGCCGCGAAATCAATGGACTGTTGACATATACTAGATCAATACCGTACTTCTCATACAAACGTTCGCCTAGCACCTCTAAGGAATCGGACAATTCCAAGGCATTCGATTCGTCATCGTGAAGGCATAGAATTCGAAGGTTCGCGTGAGAATGTTGATGGTAACGCGTCGTCATTATCAATATGGTCAAAAGGCCGAGGCTGTCTTTTTTGGGATGTGTAGACGATGTTTTGATTTTGTCCAGTGTTGGATGATGTGGCTGATTGGTTCGGATTGGTACTGTCTTGTTGCCACACTGAGCAAAGCACTGTTCTATTCGTGGGAACCAGAGTGTCGACTTTTGCTGTGTTTTCTTGTCAAGCATCTGTCCTTCGTAGGGATATGTTTCAATGCCAAGTCATGAAAATACCTAAAAACTCTTGACACCATCACAATGACGGAGAACGAAAAGAGGGAGAAAAAGTCTATGACACACCAATGATATCTTTGTAGCTATTGGAACGTCAAGATACCAGCAACAGTTTCGATAACAACATTCGTGTCTATTTTATATCATTTTGTATCGGTACACTGTTTCTTAAAACATACATACACATGCAGGAGGAGGGATTCAAAACTGCCTAGACCATACCGGCAGCCTTCTTTTCCTTTGCTTCTTCTTCGTTCAGCTTGGTAAGGGCCTTGACTTCCATGTCGATGCTATCTTGATAGGTGCGCATCTCAGCTTCACTGGATGAGTTCTCGGCCAATGTGCGAAGTTGACGAATGTTGCTCACTATACGTTCACGACGTTGGGAGAAGGATTCATAGGCAGAAAGGTTGGCAATGGCTTCTTCGTAGTTCTTGGTATCGTTGAGAACATTGGTTCCCATGGTAAAGTCACGTCCAGCATGGATGGAGTGGTCGGGCTTCTGTCCTGCGGCACGCTCTTCAGCAGTTCCGACGTAGACTTCATCCAATTGGAATCCAGCAACCTTCTTGTGAATCATACCCAAGAACCAGGCTCCAGAGCAGATACCAGTGGCTTCAATGAGAAGGACAATGCGAAGCATGATGTACACAATGGGGTTGGAAAGGAAGGCGATGGGGAAGGCAGAAGCAACCAGTTGCCAAGCGATGGAGGCCAGGATGGTGGTGATGATAGCTCCAAGGAATCCCAAGTTGAAGAATTCTTGGATTCCGTCCGAAACGCCAAAGATGTTGTCGTCAACACCAACCTCAATGTCCAAAGTGGTGACACGGGCAATGATGAAGAAACAAAGTGTGACGGTCATTTGACGACCGACCATGAATCCTGGAAGGTTGCGTCCCTTACCCCTGAAAAGAAGTTCACAGGTCTTACGGGCAAAGGGGTGATCTCCACGTTCGGCCTTGGGGATCTTGGCGACGGCGAAGAAGGCAATTTGCATACCCTCGAGAAGACCGACGACCGACATGAGCAAAACAAAGAGCAAGACAGCGACTCCATTGGGGATGAATTCCCACATAGTGGTCTTTCCGTTGAAAAGAGCTTCAATAGTGACGGCAAGAGCAAAGCATAGAACTCCAAGGGAGAATACGACACGTCCCCAGTGGAACAAGTTCTGGACAGCCGAGCGTGGTGGCTCGTTGGTCTCGACTGGCTTTCCGGCGGCATGGTAGAAAAGATCACGG